>JAUTBZ010166395.1:0-10631 GCA_032361785.1 Lepetodrilus galriftensis | reverse complement strand
GTACACCCCGGTTTGCCGACACATAACAGTTATGACCTCATAATGAGCCATAAATGATTGTGATGTCATTAGAAATTGGAAATACATTAGAAATACATTTCGGCATGAATATCCACAAATCCGGTAAGTTTATAGTGTATATTTATTACGATTTTGGATAAATTTGTTGCCAGCATGATTTCCGGGGTGTACAGGTTTTTACAAGCTGAAATTTCTCGTAGGCCACTCGACCGAACGCTGGTAACTAATATTACAGCCAGTGTCGCAATTTTACCTAAATCTGGAGTACAGACGGATCATGGTCTGTATCGATTGGACAGTCTGTGGTCCTTCATGGAGAATTTCTGAGTTGACCCAGAGACTACGAAACATTTTGAGTATGATTTCATGCACAACTCAGTTTTTGTTAACAAATCCATATACAAAAGTTGAGCTTGAGCACAAAATTGTACTCGGGGGGTCAAGAGATTACAAAAGTGTTCCGAGTACGATTTCATTGCAGCAACAGTGTCACATACACCGAATGGCAATGCAGGGCTCTAGACTAACATTCTGAGTTACTTGCCCGCAGAGAAAGTCAGGGCTACAAGTAGCAAAGGCATCAAAGGTGTATAATGTTAAAAAATAGGTTGCCCGCAGTGCAATTTAACTTGCCCCTATACGTCGGGCATGTGTTAGTCCAGAGCCCTGCAATGTGACAATGTATTTTCAGGACGTCAACGAGAGGAGGGAGAAGCTTCAGAGGATGGTCGACGCCCGGCACGGCAACGAGGCCAAACAGGAACTACACCACCAGGCGCAGCAGCTTGTGAACGAGGCCCTGCTTCAGACCGAGCTCGACAAGGTGCACGCGAGAGACGCCATGTTGGACCAGGTAACCACCACCTTCCGGGGCAACGACGAAGCCAGCCAAAACGTCAATCCGGCTTTGATTTTCGAAAGACATCGACACGAGCCTGACGAGGCCTTGAAGAAGTACATCCGCGAAGAGTTGCAACGTCTTATGCCCGTGGTACCCGAAATGGAAACGAGTGCTTGAGCTGTCGGGAGCACAGGCGGATCATGGTCCGTATCAATTGGACGGTCTGTGGACATTTTTTAGTACGATTTCATGTACAACTCAGTTTTTGTTAAAAAATCCATATACAAAAGTTGAACTTGAGCACAAAATTGTACTCAGGGCCAAGAGATTACAAAAGTGTTCCGAGTACGATTTCATGCTCAAAAGAAAGTGTGTTTTATTTTACTATTAACCATCTCCCTGCTGGATTAGGCAAAAACACTGCTCATTAGGGCATGAATGGTTGCCTTCAGCAGGGAGAGGGTTAATGCACATACGGTTAATGCACAAATTTAACTGGAAATTGTACTCAACAAGATTCGTAATCACAAGGACTTGATAGCCAGATGTTCATATTGTCTACGGACGTTAGACTATGAACGTTTGGACGTTAGACTATGAACGTTACGTACAATACTGTAAAGCGTATCAGAACGTATGTTAAATTTTAGAAGTGATAAACCAGCGATTAACCCTCTCCCTGCTGGATTACGCAATGCATAGGCAGATGTGGGTGCATATAGCAGATTTTTATCGTAGCATATTGATTCCACAGAGGACATAGAGATGGACATAGACACTACTCTTTAGGGCATCAATGGTTGCCTTCAGCATGGAGAGAGTTAATGATTTGTTAATCTGAAGTTAATGCTGAACTATTCATAACATTCCATAATAATTACTTGCTGGATTCTAATGGATATTCCATTGTGATATGATTGAGAAGTGGCAGCATATGTTGAACACCTTACAAATTGTGTAGTCTCAGAAAGGCATTCATTGTTTTGGAGTCTTTCTGAAGTCTTATCATTATTTACTGGGGACAATGTTTGTAAAGCAGGGGCGGATCCAGACTTTCAGGTTAGGGGGGGCTCAAAGTGTATTTTAGATGGGGCTCATAATTTCACCACAATACAAAATACATGTTTATTGAACAAAATTGTCCAATTCTAGGGGGGGCGCAAGCCGGGTGAGCCCCCCCTTAAATCCGCCCCTGTGGTAGAACATTTGGACTTCAGAGCCAAAAGCCAAAATCCTGTCCTGGGAGCTAGGCATCAATGTTTGCGAAGTTACTTTTCTGACGCGATATTGATAGTATGTGCCGTCTGTAGAGTTGTAATGCAGATTATAGCCAGATATCCTTGAAAGATTCCCGTACCAACGTTATAATCCATGATCACGCACTCACTCAGAGGCCTGTTCAGGAGGGCACGAAACTGCGTGTACACACGTGAAATCGCCTTAGCAACCTTCATCCTTCAGATATGTGACGTCACGCGATAACTCGCGTAAACTCGCCCTTCTGAACAGGACTCAGATGTGTGTGGTCTGTCAGTACCAGCTGGCTCTTACAGGTTTACTGCAACATTCAGCGCTACGGATGTTGCAGGTTTCCTTCTGCTACGGATGTTGCAGGTTTCATTCTGCTACGGATGTTGCAGGTTTCCTCCTGCCCTAAACTGACAAGCTGTGATATAATTAGTGAAATAATTTTATAAACGGATTTAAACTCCAATTTTAAAACTGTTTCATCTCTGCAGTGTTAAATGAGGTCACATGTCCGTTGTGCTACAAGAAGTTTGAGAAGACGCAGTGGGATCAGACCCACCAGCCGTCATTGGTAGAGAAGCAGATCACCAACGTCCAATCAACTGCCTACGTCTCGCCACTGCCACCCATGAAGTGAGCAGATTATTATTATTATTATATTATTATTAATATTATTATTTATTATTATTATTATATTATTATTATTAATATTATTATTATTTATTATTATTATAAATTTCAGAATCGGCATCGATTTATGTCACATTTACAGTACTGCTAGCAACTGATTCCAAATACTATTTATATATACAGTCCTGACCGGTCCTCAACATTGTTTGCGATAATCTCACCATTGACTTTTCTTTTAGGAAAACCCCAACTCAGCTACAGAAAAACAAGAAAAAGCGAGAGCTTGCAGAAAAACAGAAGAAATTACCAAACCGAGATTTGCCTGCCCAGTTCTTCGGAGAGTACCTGGATCCCAATTCTAGCTTTAAGTTCCACATCTGAATAGAGATGCTTCAGGAAGCATAATGCTCAGTCATTTGCTCATCACATATAATATAAGGGGCTGCTCCTTTCTAGCTGTACTTTCTGTCCGACGCATGCGCAGTTACCAAGGATAACACCGCACAGTGTAACTGCACATGCGTCGGACAGAAATATCAGACAGAACAGCTAGAAAGGATCAGCCCCCTGTCCAGAATGTGCGTCCAATACTGTCAATAGAACACCACCTAGGTTGTTATGTGCACGTGGATACGATCATGTGATCAACAAAGTACGTGACGTAATACGCAGGAATTCTCGCGTTTGAAGTTGAACGTGAGAAAATGTCCTCAAATTGACGCTATGCTCCATATTGATGCTTCCATTTCCCTTCCAGTACTCGGGCGGAGCGTTGTAATCGGAGATAAGAACGGAGGGTCTGCACGAATAGCATGTGCTAACCTAATGCCAATACAGTTCGACCGAGAGTCTATTGTAGTCAATAAACCGCCAGGAACAACTCTGTGAGTACGACGTATCACGGGTATCACGGGTCAATAATTTACTATAATTTATTAACCCTAATTTCTTTCGCAGACGTCCACGTAGGTCTAAACGTGCAGAGAATTTGATTTATTCAGCACGGAAAGGGATAAATCAGCTGATTATACCATTATCCAAAGACATATTTGGCACCGACATATTAGGCCTATTACTTATATTAATGACTTCAAACGCTTTCATTAAGTTTATCTGAGCTGCGGTGTTCTTCCGAATATATGGCACGTATTGATATTGTATTATTGTTACAGAGACGACATTGGTGGAGTATACGCAAAGGGTCTTAAGACGGACAGATGGAACATTGCTGTGTATGGTGAAGGCGAGGAAAAAGATGGATGTGTGACTATAGTTGTGTACTTCATGGGTAAGTTATCCAACTGTTTTGGTAAATGGTAGAGAGGTAGGGAAGGAGGGGTGGGAAAGAGAGAGAGAGAGAGAGAGAGAGAGAGAGAGAGAGAGAGAGAGAGGGAGAGAGAGAGAGAGCGAGAGAGAGAGAGAGAGAGAGAGAGAGAGAGAGAGAGAGAGAGAGAGAGAGAGAGAGAGAGAGAGAGAGAGAGAGAGGGAGAGAGAGAGAGAGGGAGAGAGAGAGAGAGAGAGATAATCTGGAGTTAAGAGATAGAGAGAAATAGAGAGAGAGAGAAAGAGAATGAGAGAGAGAGAGAGAGAAATAATGTGAGCATAGATGATCTTGTCACTTCATATTAATATGTATGTATCGAACTTTTATTTCATCAGGCAAGTATTCCGGGAATCTGAGAGTCCGCTTCCAGACGTTTGTGAGATATGATCAGAAAGAATTGGGCTCGTTTAAGAACGTCGTCTGTACAAGTATAAGTACAAGTACAAGTAAGCATGCCTATCGCTATGTAGTGTCTTAATGAAGTGTCTTAATATGGTCC
Source organism: Lepetodrilus galriftensis (assembly GCA_032361785.1). Classification (NCBI taxonomy): domain Eukaryota; kingdom Metazoa; phylum Mollusca; class Gastropoda; order Lepetellida; family Lepetodrilidae; genus Lepetodrilus; species Lepetodrilus galriftensis. The sequence goes on along the minus strand of JAUTBZ010166395.1, from coordinate 6,068 downwards.
TTTTTTACCATGTTATATTGCATTTTATAATGCATTTTCAAGAAGAAAAACACACTAAAAACTCATTTCTTCAGTAACCCATTTCACAAACGCACAGTTGAGCAGTAGCTCTGGATATTTGCACTACATAATTGTGTATAATATATATTTTTTAATATTTCACATTCTATATAAATGTATATTATGTGACCTGTTGACTTTCTGTTTCAGACCTTCATATCTCTGTGTTCACCGTCATGCTATTACTGGTGTTGAAGACAGCACTAGTATAAATCCCGGGGAATGGACAGCATATCCAATACATGGAGCCAATTCCATTCCAATCGGAAATTACAGATTGATGAAAAGGAGTGCAAGACTTGCCTATAGTGCTAAAATCTGGAAATATTCTGTTAATCTCTTAATCCACCCCTCTTAGTTATTTGCGGATAATTCCTTAACTTTCTCTATTCTGAATTCTGCTAACCTGACATTTTTGCTGACAGCCTGACAGCTGAACAAAGTAAAATCGGCCGAGATTATGATCCAGCACCGTATGGGAAGAGCTATAGTCCAGTTTACTATACGCTGCTACCTATACTATGATTATGGTCTAAGACCGGTAAGAGCTTTACAGGTATGCATACTGTACATTTGGTAGGACTGCCTACATTGGAGGAATAGGCTAGTAGGCTGTTGTTGACGTGGGCATTACGGCATGTGGAATATATTGATAGCATAGAGCAGGTGGTAACATATCAGATTGAGAAGATGGTAGCAATGTGCAGAATTGCGGAATTTCGCAGGTGGCAAGATGTCAGATTGCGAAGATGGTAGCATGTAGAATTGTTCAGATGGTAGCATGTAGAATTGTTCAGATGGTAGCATGCTCAGATGGTAGCAAGGTGCGGGATTGCTCAGGTGGCAAGATGTCCGACTGCGCAGATGGTATGATATACCAGTATTTATAATTGCTCAGGTGGTAGCATGACAGATTTAAAACCTGCAGGTTCGAGTTTGAATCTCTCCTGAACCCGGCATATTCATATAGAATGTAATGTCTGCTCACTAACAGTAGCGGCATGCGTCAAAGTCTACCATGCTACTCAGCTGTTAGGGGTTCGCCTCCCACTATAAGCAGATCGCTCAACTATTGGGAAAGTACCACACTTTACTCACAACTTTAAAACACGTTCATGTAGTACAGTATTCAAAATGCCTGGGGCTGCTCCTTTCTAGCTGTTATGTTTGTACTTTCTGTCCGACGCATGCGCAGTTACCAAGGATCAAAACCACACAGTGTAACTGCGCATGCGTCGGAAGAAAGTGCAGACAGAACAGATAGAAAGGAGCAGTCCCCTGTCCAAAATGTGCGTCCAAGACTCTCAACGCAACACCACCCTAGTACATATTTTAAATCAGATCCGAAACTGACTTTGACTTTTCATTTATAGCATGATTTCTTATGTACTCTTAAAATGGAAGAGTCTGTTCGAGTCTATCACCGGTCAAATATATAATGAAGTCATGGGTAGGCCTACCTGGGAGGATGGCATGGTCATGTGAATGGTAACCTTGTAGCTCTGGAACTGTCAGCTTGGATTATATACTCCCCAGGGGGTTGAGAAGGAACTCTGAGCGTACATTGATCCATTGACCGGGGATAATTATGTGGCGCTTTTAGCATGCCTTAGGGGGTAGATATATTTGGCGCAAGTAGCCATTATTTTTGTTTTATTATTATTATTTATTATTTATTATGATATTGTCGTTTCTTACTCGTCTTTCAGATAATTTGGCCTCTATTATTTTGGCATCATCCACGAATCGTTGATTCTCTCCCAAGACCAGTTGGCCTAGTTTAACTACGGCATCTTTTCCTGTGAACAACAATACTATGAATATATGTAGCTAGCTACCGTAGGAAGATAATTCTGAATCACGAAATTCGCTTGTCATTTTACAGGTTGTATGTGATTTATTTTAGCGCTGATATCAGATTAATTAAAAGAGGTACCGTAACTTCCCAATCTCATAGCATGTTCCGAATGAAATTTATAGTTTGCGATTTAATGTTGGAATATATCATATCAACACAAGAACGGTTTCTCCTGAATGGCTACAAAGGCTTTCATCTGATTAGGGCATATCTATTGGACATTCAATCCCAAACTTAGTTTTGATATCGCTCTCGAACTTCTACAGCGAACATATCGCCATTCTGGAAGGGGAGACAACTCACTCTGCCGACAGGGGGTAAATCTGAGTGCCAGGAAATGGTGGTATATGATGGCAAGGGTAGTAATGTAGTAAGCGGAGCTCGGAATTGTACCCTTGCCTGGGGGAGATCGTCCGACACTGGGACAGGACATCTAAACCTTCACTGTGCCAATTAGTCTTCGTGTTCAAATATTCCCATATTTAGGCATTACTATGCTATTTCAAACCCTTCCTGGTTATTTCTAAAACTCATAGGTAATTCTCAAAACATTATTCAGGTAATTATGCACAATAATAAGTGATTTTAAATACTAATAGGTATGAACTGAAAGCAGTAATTGTACAAGACGAATGCATTACTGTTTAACCCTCCCCCTGCTGAAGGCGAGTTAATTTACCCGATCACATGCAGAAATAGAACACTTTGATTGTATTCATCAGGGAGAAGGTTAATAGGACTCGTGAATGCACGTACCGTGGTCAACCAAGTTTACCAGATCCGCCATTTTTGGACAGTACAACATTATGACATAGTCGCCATCTTTGTAAACATTTTCGCAATAGTCTACAACAAACATAAGACAGATGATTATATGCAACTATACATCTCCATATTCCAATTATTGTTATTATACCTTATTTACATAGCCCCCCTTTCCATTTGTTTTTAAGGCTGCTTAATATGTGAATACTTTAGCACAAGTGTTCAAATTCTTAATAAAACAGGTACTTGTAGTTACCCTGGCAATATAGATATCGAGCCTATTATTTCCCCCCACATACTATATGAAAAGACATTTAAACGTAAAGACATCTCAAACCTTAGAAGACAATACTATTCACACAATATGAAAAGGCTATAGTTCTATGCATATGGGATATCAATACATTTATTTCAATACCAAATACTTATTATACGCGTATATTTTAATTTTTATTATATGTCAACACGAACACTTCATTGCAAAGTCCGAATGTACTGATCCATCTGTTCCTAGCAATATCTGACGTCGATATCTTGTCTGTCTATCCCGTCTCTGCATAGGTATAGCCATTTCTCCTTCTGATTCTTCTTTTTCAGCGTCACTCTCGTGTTCAGATTTCCACGTTTTATACATGTATCAAAGGAAGTGCCTGTTTAGCAAGAACATGTCTACTATTAGCATTGGTAGGGTTATAGAATTTAACCCTCGTTCATATGAATAAGATTTACACTCATGAGTAAACATACAACACATATATTTCACGTTGTTTAATAACACAGAGAGAGAGAGAGAGAGAGAGAGAGAGAGAGGGGGGGGGGAGAGAGAGGTAGAGAGATAGAGAGAAAGAGAGAAAAGAGATAGATACAATATATATATATATATATAGAGAGAGAGAGAGAGAAAGAGAAAAGAGAGATATAGATAGAGAGAGAAAGAGAAAATAGATAGATAGAGAGAAAGAGAGAGAGAAGGAGAAAAGAAAGAGAAAATACGAGAGAATATAATAGAAGAAACAAATATGTGTTAAACATTATATTTCAACCGTTGTACACATATGAGCAAACAGTGGCTGCTTACGTTTATAATGCAACTAGATACAAATTGAATAGTAATAAGCAAATAGTAGGCCTTTATATCTACGTGCAGATATGTAGTCATAGTATCCCGGCATTCCTCCAATATTACGTACTATACAGTGTCCGCGATCACCAATGATCACTGAATAAGCCGAATTCACTCTATATATTTTGTCCATAGAAAGCTTAAATAGAGAATAGAGAATACCATTGGCGATTTAGTAAGACTTGCTATAGGAAAGTCACTTTCATTTCAACAGTGTACTATAATAGTGCTATATGTCATTCACCTAAAGCAGATTTAGATATATATTTATTTGGGAACTTTATGTTTCATCGTATATGTTGGACTGCTAACTGTAACATTTTGAATTTGGACAATTTTCGAACCTTAGAAGACAAAATATTTCATAATATATATATATTTTGCTAATAAGCGTATTTATGAGCCTAAATCAGTTGAGAAACCAATTGTATTGAAACTTAAAGAGATTTTGGACCTTCTCTTCTACTTTACTACTATAAAACAAACTTGGAAAATGGCTATACAATTAAATAAAAAGAATAAATTAAATATTTTTATTTTTATTTTTGTTCACCATAAAATTAATACTATTGCTATTTTACCTTCATTGATATTAGTGTAAAATTGATGGACAGCTTTTAATTCAAAATGCAAAAACGTTCACCTCAACGCTAACTGTAATAATTACAGATAGCGGTCAAATGTGCCGCTCCTTAATTACAGATAGCGTTGATAGTTAGTTAGCGGTCACTGGCATCGCCGCTAAGTGTAAATAATTACAGATAGCGGCGTGTTTACAGGTAGCGGTCCAACAGGGCATTATTCTCAAAATATTCTTACGAACCTCTCAGCCTCAGAACATTTTTAACGATTCTTATAGCATGGCTATGAACTGTTCTTAATTAGACTAAGTTCGTAAGAACATTTCTAGAATAGGTCCCTTGGTCTATATCTAATCCAAACTTCTGAGTCGGTTATTATCTATTAAATAATAATTATAGTAGGAATTTTTTAAATAGAGCCCCTGTTTTATTTTTAATTTATAAATTATGCAGGTATTTGAGCCGTTTGCTTAAAGCTTTTGTGAAAACGGACCCAAACCCCAGTTGATTCTGTTGGTTATGTACCATCTCCAGCCTGGGAAATGACGCTTTAGCAGTGTTTTTAACATTTTCACTATATGACTATCATTGTTAATGTTTTGGTTACTACGTCACAAATCAAATTAGCATAAATATTATACCCACATACCCACATACCACATACTACATACCGGGTATTATGTGCACACGTGTAAAGTAACATAGTATTTATTAATATTTTGCCAAAATAACCAGTAATAAGGCTGCTATTCAATTAGGTTTATGAGAACAAACAAGAATACGGATATTTCGTGTATCTGCAGACTAGTAACTATACACACTAGGGAACTCTTTCATATGATCTCAATTCCATGTGACGGCATACTGCTATTTATGAATGCTACTCTATGGACATAGTAAACAAGATAGATCGGAGGTTACGTGCAAATCCACAGGATTTAATATGTTCACTATTTCTAAGAAAAATGAGTTGTTTTATATGTTGATCTTTCCTTTGGTGCATTCATCAGTAGTGAAGCGGTTTACAAGTACAGGTGCCCGTTGCACGACGCTCTTGCAGGCTACAACTATTGTAACGTCAACGCTTTCTATTGTGGCGGAAGCCCAGTTACAACTATTGTAGCGCTACAAGAGCGTCGTACAACGACCTCCTGATCTGTATGTATTCCTACGCGTAACTTCAAAATACGTCGATTCACCCACTGATAATTTCTTCTTGTAGAGAGGTAAAGAGATTATTTACCTCGTGTTATAGATATCGTATATATCCTGCATTTGGGGATCATCGCTATGTATTAGACTCGCTAAAAGCTCGTCTAATACAAAGATTATCTCCAAGTGCAGGATATATCTAAAGACACTCGGTTAATAATCTCTATTTATTAAATGGGTGTTAGTGAACTCGAAACCTCCATGTTATGTTATATATACATATATATTCTATGCCCAAGAAGCAATACACGAATCCGAACTTCTCTGTCTCTTCAAGTACTTGCATGCAAAGAACAGCACATCCGTTCTATCAGTTCCGAGTAATCAGCAAGCCTGGTATGAAAGTGTGTTTAATAATTGTAAACTATATATGTATAAGGAACACAAAACAATGTTAAATATTGAAACGTACTTGCTGGATTTAAATACAAGGGAATTCCGTAGACTATTTTTCTTATTAAGAACAGGA
>JAUTBZ010166384.1:0-10635 GCA_032361785.1 Lepetodrilus galriftensis | reverse complement strand
TAGTAGTAGTAGTAGTAGTAGTAGTAGTAGTAGTAGTAGTAGTAGTATTTTAATTTTTTGTATTGTTATTATGTCAGATTATTATTTATTTTTAATTATTATTATTAATATGATTTTTTAAATTATTATTATTTCCACTTTTTGGTGGTGATAGCTCACAGAATATCCTTAAAACAAAAAGGATAACAAGAAATCCTAATACCTTAAATCATAGTACCCGTAAGTGTATATTTTAACGTAGCTGCGGGAATCTTTTACCCATTTGCGACGATTAAAACATAGATAGCAAATTTAGCAATGATTAATTTGGTCAAAGTTTTAGCTATTATATTATTATTATTATTTAATATTATATATATTTTTTTTTTAGTATTATTTTAATATAGGATTAATATTACTTTCCAACTCATGTTGATATATTTCATAACAAAAGCCACTTGAAGGAGATTCTTTCTATATATTGCATGCATTAAGTTTATTTTGCAAAATCTAGTATTGCTAATCACAGTAATCAGCAAGAAGGAAAAAACAATAAATTCTATCTCTGGAAAAATAAAGTCCTCATGATGTAAGACCTATAAATAGATTTTGAATTAAAACACAATAGATGACCCCAGGAGCTTACATGAGAGGTCACCCAGGATCAAGGTGTATATTTCTCACTGCACTTAAAATCCTTTCTCTTCATAGGACTATAAAACTTAATGTCCGCTTTGAACGACACTAACTATTGAAAATTTCAAATCCTACTAGATTTAATTTAGCAGACTCTCTTTACAAAATGAATTAACTGTAGTAAAATATATTTTAAAGGAACTATAGATACAATATAATGGTTAATTTGTAAATTATTCAAATTCTTCTGGTTACATTTTAATTATGCATGTATTTATTTTTGGGGAATCCTTTGAATGATATGCTACTCTTAGTGACTATATAATTTCAAATGTACAAATCTATTTTCAATTATTAATTTAAACGAACAATCACTGTTTCAGTACCAACTTTCAGTAACATGTGAATACAGTAGATGAGTGAGTGAGTTATTGTTTTATGTCGCAGTGGGAATCTTTCACCAATCTGCAATGAATATAGTACATGTATTCAGTGCAAACTCAGTAATGCATGTATACATACTATTCATAGACTGCTCAATAGTCTCGAAGGGTGAAAGAAAATAATTTAAATGGAAATCATATTGATTGGTATAATCTTCATATGAAAGGAGCTGCTGAAATGCTTTACCCTGTTCGCCAGACTTCTAGACCTGTTACAAGTGTTCCATGAATATGTACCCTGTTCGCCAGACTTCTAGACCTGTTACAAGTGTTCCATGAATATGTACCCTGTTCTACAGACTTCTAGACCTGTTACAAGTGTTCCATGAATATATTTAACAAGACTATTTGGGTGAGAACAAGGTGTGACACAGATTAACCAATACCTGCTAGATAAGTTACATACATACACTACCATTCAATCTGTATAAATGATAAACTTTTACGCATACACGTGTGGTACACTGGAGGTTCAAATATCTCCCGTCTCAAGCACCAACTATTTCACATACAAGTTATCCGTTATTCTAAATTTACAGTTAGCACATCAATGGACACAGACCTTCAAGTCTGGCGTGGGGGGAAAAGTTGGGGAAAATCAGTCCCCCAAAATAGCTCCCCGAGACCCCCACAATAACTTCGACATGCTCCAGTTTCAGCGGGTCACAGAGAAAAAGCCTGTAAGCATTCTAACTCCGACTACAGCGACCAACACACACGGACATACAGTACTCACCGGAATCCAGAGATGCAAGGAATAAAGTCCCAGTTAGAATGGGTCCTAGGTGTCTGTGTGTCTGTCTGTGTGTGAGTTGTATACTGAAGCTACTGACACAGGCTTGTGTTTTGGGTTGAGCACTCGACAGTGAACTTACAGCCTTCTCCCCTGGGCCAAATTGGTGTCGGGTTTCATCTCCGCTAGCATTAGGATGGTTACCAGTGCATCAGATCCCCCTACTGCTCTCAGATAGGGGGGAGAGGGAGGGAGGGAGGGACTGGGAGATTGGGGGGTGGGGGTGGGGTTTATTTCTCATATATCACCAGTTAGAAACTAGGGAGTGGTCAGTTGTTCTTTACGCCTTTTAACGAGAGCTCTCAAGGAGATTTTCAAAGGCCACGCATTTTTATTTAAAAAAAAGAAAATCCATTTGCAGGTAATTTATTCCAAATGTGAATGTCTTCATGGTGATAACTGCTAGGGTAAAGGTTCTGGGAAGTTAATTGAAATTCAGCATTTTTTTTATTGTCCTCACCCTGCTGATTTAACCCTCTCCATGCTCAAGGCAACTGGAAATGCCTAAACAATGTCTGTGTTCAATACAACAAGGAGGGTTAATTCAAATCACTTCTCAACAGGGCATCTCCAGTTGCCTTCAACATTGAGAGGGTTAAATCTCAGACATGTCCAGCATGATGTTAATATTGTTTTCACCACAACCAAGCAATTTTTTATACATCTCAGCATGACTTTTCACCAAAATACAAGTTAGAATAATTATCTAACCTTGTGGTACATCTGAACTTCAGTCGAGAATCAGTAGCATAATCCTGGGTTCTTTTGGCATGATAGCAAATATACTGTTATTGCACACAGTGGGTATATGATACATATAGAAATGGTAGACAAGATGTAATGATTACATGACGGTCCCGAGAATAACCACACATCTTCATCATGACATTGACATTTGTTTTTTTCAACTTTTAAACAAATATTATATATATATAAGACCTTGCCAAGATCAACTTTCCTACATGAAATGAACTATTGTATTTCTCTTTTTATTCGAACATGAGAAAATAATTATATGTGTAGCCATTGGAATTGATACAATTTTTTTTTAAATCTAAATGTTTCCTCCTCACAATTAACATTGTCCATTAATTTAGTCCCCATCCCAAATATAAATAAATAAATATTTTCCAATAGAAAAACTTTGGACTATGTACACAATTAACTCAGTGCCCCAATAAATATAAATAAATAAATATTTTCCAAAAGATTAACTTTGGACACTATTTACACAGATTGTCTGCAATTCTTCATGTTGCCATTTCCGCCTCAGTGGAAACCGACCAATATCGACTAATTGATACTCCTGAGAACACGGAACTTACACAAGTGTATATGTACTTAAAAGGTCAGAGGTCAATGGAATGCCCTCTGACCCGGGTCTCAGAGGACAGGAAACAAACTGGCGCTACCCCAAAGCCAGAACAATAAGGCCACAGCCCAGTTGGGGATCCCCAGGTGCAATGCTTTCCAGATCCACAGATTCTACAACTGGGAATTGATGGAACATTGGACATGAAGATGAAGATGTCCTAGAAGACATCATCATGGAACACATCATTGGAACACATGGAACTTATCATGGAGCACATAATGTAATACATAGTACATATCAAACAGGAACACATAATAAAATGTCAGACTCAGAGATGAAGGTACATGTATCAAGAAATTAATCATTGAACACCATGGTACACATCATGGTGCACATCATGGAACATATCACAGAATATGGTGCACATCATGGAACACATGGAACTTGTCAGTCAGCACATCAAAAAATCATAAAATGTCAGACTCCGAGATAAAGATGTCATAGAAGACATCATTAAAGACATCATGGTACATATCATGGAACATACTGTATTATAAAACACTTGCTACACTCGATAAATCAGCTCATTTCCCAGACAATCTGCTAGGGGAGTGCACAAGTGTGTGATCTCCCAACCATCTGACTGAGGACCAATCACAGCAGACTCTTCTAACCACATGACCAATATAGAGTGGTAGGCACCATTTTATAAACAATCCTTGTTTACCATCAGCAGGTAAAAGGATTTATGTTGATGGGTTCTATTCTTGAAAGCTCGGATTCTTATAAATAAAAGCTCTATATTACATATAAGCAATAGAAATAATGGGCATAGGTAGTCACCTATTTGCATGAGTCGATTTAACTTTCCTATACTGCTGATGGCAATAAAACATGTCCTATACAACACTGATTATAGTCAATCTAGCAGAGATACCCGGATGACATCTACATATTTTCTATGAAATGTTTATAATATAACCTACCCATTTATTTCCCAGATATATAAACCAAAAAAAATAAGATAATAAAATGCAAAATAAGCATAAGATTAATGCATTTGAACAGAAAGTATTATGCAAAAAAATATTAATAAATAATAATCTACTTTATGAATACCTAAACTATGATTACAACAGACATTATTTCATTGATTAAAAGACATATCTACCGGTATTCATGCCCTGATATCAACATGTCAAATGTTCACCATAATACCATTAATAAATTGAAATCGCCAAATGCTGTGAATAAATGTCAATGAACTACCAGTTTTCAGATACGAATCATCTATCATTGTATAACATGAAATATTACATATATTGTGCCACCCTCTGGGCCTTGTGTTGAATCATATCACCTGGTCAGGTGGTAACAGATACTAATCACCCGGCAACACATCATCACCGATAACAATGTGTCATTTTTGGCTGTAATGTGTTGCATGCCAGACAGTCATTGCTATACTGACACTTTTTATATACGCTGATGTTCTAAAATAGACAGACAATATGGAGAACAGTTGTATATGTGGCAGCTGCTGATATTTAGAAGCTATTTTTTTGGTTTGCTCATGTCATGGTAAATACTGTAGATGCATGCTGACAGATATTAATTAAATGTATTCCATGTGTGTGAGTGTGTGTGTGTGTGTGTGTGTGTGTGTGTGTGTGCGTGTGCGTGTGCGTGTGTGTGTGCGTGCGTGCGTGCGTGTGTGTGTATGTATGTATAATAATAATAATAATAATAATAATCATTTCAATTGTAAAGCATCAATTCCATTCCCTCAGTGATTAATGCATATTGTGCTACAAAACAATTTTATTGATAGTACTTTGTTAACATTATACTTCAAGGTATGACAAGTTCAAATGTTCAATCATGTACAGATCAGGTTCACCTTGTGAAATTTCTAGCCACATTTAATGAAGTGCAATCAATTTACTGTAATAAAGTACAGCATTCAATTCAAGATTCTTATCCTTTCTTTTCAATAAGTACCAAAATGTGAAAAGATTAATTTTTTTAAATATAAAATTATTTTACAAAGAAAATTGAGGTTAGTTGAAATGAGCAAAATCTGAGATGTAAGTGTGACTTTAGCATAGCGAAACTGATTGGGGCCATAAAGCGACTGGGAGCGGGTCATAAAGCCAAGCGGAGTCTATCCTCAGACGGCACGACCAGGGCCTCAAATGGTTTTGCACTTTGTTATAGCGTTCCTACTGCTGCAGCATGATTTCACCCCCATGCTTCCATGTCGCCATGGCAACAGGTATAAGCCAATGAGAAAAAAATCCTCTGGATCTTCCCTCTCCCTTCATTCACAATCTTTGACAGCTGCCATGGAAACCACTCAACCAATCAGGAGAGCTTCTTGGATTCCGCGAGAGACCGCATGTACCACCGGACTTGTTTTTTCAGATGGTTTTTTTTCATCCAATGAAATTAGATATTTGATTTGAGGTCGAAGGGCATCGGGTCATGTGATAAGAACTCCAGCCCCAGGATTAGTTCTGGAAGATGAACAAATTTTTTTGCCATGACTGGTCTGCGGAGAAAATGTTCAGCCTAAATGTTCCTATTAGTCCTCGTTATAGACTCTCCCTGCAGCTGTTTTAAGTGTTAATTGCAGTCAGAGGAAAGGGAATGGTATCATTGAAACGCAGGGGGCAGTCATTACTTCAAAAGATGGCTTTTTATGTTTGCCCTACAAAGTGGAGAGAATGTGCTACATGTTGGCAGGGGGAGATAACTTGAATGGGGAAATATGATACAAAGTGGCACTTTAAAATATTTAAAATTAATTTACCATAATGAGTCTCACAAAGTGGGTGTCTATAAGAAATATTCCATAATTGTAAAACAACTGTTGTAATTGTGATTTCGCTTCCAACTGGTACATGGTACAAATATCAAATACCGTTTTTGACCAAATCTTTGTTACAATAACATACATTTTAATATAAGAAATATATACGGTATATTTTTTGCAATATACATGATGGAATAAATGTATTACAATACATTGGTAGATAATCTTTAACCCTCTCCCTACTGAATTAGGTGCAGACAGAGTTAAAACTAGAGTTAAAAAACCCAGTTCTTACTAAAACATTTTTACAAAATACATTCATAAGAAATATATATATTTATTACAATATATATCATATGGGAAAACGATCTCAAAATCAATTATAAATATCAAAAACCAGTTATGACTAAAACTTTGTTACCATATACCGGTACATATATATATATATATATTTATTTCAATATACATCAATAAACAAATCAATTTTAAATACCAGAAACTAGTTAATCATGTAAGGCAACAAATGATTTCCAAAACAAGACATTTCTTTCCACGATATAGAGAAAGAAATCAAATTTAAATACCAGAAACCATATAAGCATGTGACGCAACAAATGATTTCCAAAACAAGACATTTTTTCACCGATAATTGTGGACTATTTCCCACTCTGACAGCACGGAGATTAATGGCGTGTAACCCTCCGCTCCGGAAGACATCAAGCAGTGTTTACACCTCCACAAAGAGAAAACTCTCGCCTCATCAGACTCTAGTCTGCTCGAGAAGAAACGCAAAGTAAACAGACTTCGGCGAAGGTTGAGTTTTAAGACATAACAACCTGCAATATGACAAAATAATACAGCCAAAAACGTGCATGACTGTCAGAGAAATGGAACGTTCCACGGGGAGGTGACTCAGTTAATGAGATAATAAGGAGATAATATGGAGATAATGAGGAGATACCTGTTTCTTTTCATTGTTTTTTTTTACAATATATGAAGAGTTGATAAATTCATTAACCGATTTCTTTTCTCTTTTCTTTTTCAAATGTCTGTATTCTGAATGTTTATGAACCCTATCTGTTATTTAAATTTACTTGAAAATATGCATATGCAAGATGAAGTAATAATTATTGCCTCGGTGTTAACATTGATAACACTATCCATAATCTCAGAGGGTGAAAGTAAATAGTTTAAATATTGATATTATATTTATATGAAAGGCGCCACTTAAATTATTTACCGTCTTGTTCACCAGAAATCTTATCGCTGTCCTGGGGGGATATTTTGAATAGGAGTATTTAGTGAGAACTATGTGTGATCAACTAATTGAAGGTACAGTGCTCCCTCGGTATAACGCCCTTCAATGCACCGCGGATTCGGATACAACACGGACCCCATTTAAAATTATTAATTTTTTTTTTTTTCACCAATTATATTCGTTGATATAATGCAGTTATTATAACGCGGGTGGCATGTCATGGACCCCAACTTCAGCGTTATATCGAGGGAGCACTGTATATAGTACTTTTTGTTTAATTTGAAACTTTAAAAGTTGTTCTTTCAAATAATTGTGCATACAGTAGTAAATACATGTACATACACATAATTTGTATTATTTGCCAAAATAATATTGTCCGAATTATTTTTATGTTTTCCTAATTAAACATCAAACCAATTTCTATAACAATAACTACCTAAGAGTATTGCACAGTGTCACAGTAACGTATGAAAAAGCAGTCGCCAAGTCTGACTCTAGAGGATGAATGCATGCATGGAGACGAGACGAGACGCTATGCTACAAACATGTGTCTCTGCTCCTTCTCAAGGTGCACACAATAAATACAGACATCTCTCACGTAGCAAGTGTTATTCATAGCCTCATCTTAACTTAACGGCACTCTTCCTTTATTTATTGCAGCATATAACCAAGCACGTTACAGCGATTTGTATATACGCCTTTTTTTGTACCCCCTGTCGCCATGGGACACATACCTGACCAATAAACAACGTGAAGAGGCCAGCATTACCGTAATGCATTTTTCTCAATAACAATGTCAGGAATCTCCATCCTGAAGACAGTGATAGGGATCTAGAAGACAAGGGGAGGGTTCTGATTGGCCGAGATCAATGAGGAGGGTTCTGATTGGCTGAAATCAAAGAGTGTCTCTTTCAGCCGAGGTGATATGGGGCTGTACGTCATGTCTTTATCTTACTTATCTCACTGTACCAGGTAACCATGGAGACAAGAGACACATGCAGATATTGGCATCGGTCGAGGTGAATATTATGGGAATAACTATCGTAGCAGTACAGAAAGTGTACTATACTTTGGTTGTCTCATAGATCATGAACATCCTCTAAAGGAGAGGTTCAGTGTCCTTAACCATAGACTACTACAGGAATTGGAAAGATAGATAATGTTTGACAGGGCAGTCTGTTTAGTGGTAGAAATTAATAAGAATAGTGTAATATTCACACACACATACACACACACACACACACTCAGAGCGCACGCACGCACAAACACACACACACACACACACACACACACACACACACATAATAATAAGCTATTTATACCACAGGCATATAACATTTTACATGTAGGATAGGTGGGCTTTGTAGTAAACATGCAACTACATATATTGAACTCATAAAGATATAGAAAGATATAGAATTAAGTATAAATATACAACAACAAAACCTTACAGAAGCCCCTCTATGATAGTAACCCACCTGTGTGTATGCAGTGCACCTGCAATCTACAAGATAATAGAGAATGTCTTCGCGTAGAAAGCATCGTCTGTGTCAAGACGGCAGAATCCCCTGTGGCTGTGGCTACATCATTAAAAATCATGATTCAAAGTACAAGTGTGAAATTATCTTTTAGAATCTGATCCTTTTCACAAGATCAACCTTAACATATTGTCATTTTTTCCTTGCAAAGTGATGGGGCATCATGCATCATGTTGTAAAAAGTTGACGGGTTTAAAGGATATAGGGTTTTTATTGTTCTTGGGAGTTAACATTTTTCTAAAAGTTCTTCATTCTTACAAACTTATAGTACTGTATGTAATATATTGTATTCAAAGAGGATGTCAAGTGCAGAATTTCTTTCTCTGAATGTAAATAAATATTTATAATAAATTTAACATAAATAAAATGTACCTTTTGAAATATTGACACTGGTTAAATTTGCATACATGAATGTTCAGCTTCAAAAATATTGTAAGCCTTGATAATACTGAACACATGTATAAACAGTTCATAAAAGTTTCACTGACAAGCAATGTGTGTACATCTACCAGATACCCAACATTTTATAGTCAACATGGAAAATAGAGTAATTTCCTTTAATTTTCCGTCACGTGTTACCAGAGGTGCGTTCAAGATAGAATACAAGTATTGTAGTGTACTGTATTGCATGTATTTTATCTTGAACAGGTTAGTAGGAAAATGACAGGAAATCTATTTGCACATGCGTCCAGTCCGTTCGCTTCATGCTAAAATGCGTTTTCCTACAAAACACTACGGGGTCCAGACCCATAATGAAATGTATTAATATACGTATTGCTACACGTGCTGGCTGAACGGCTTCTGTAGCAATACATAGAAATACATATCGATATGTATTCTATCTTGAACACATGTCAGTTTGTAAGCCAGGTAGTGGGTTTTTTTAAATAATGGCTGTTGACCAATCAGATATGACAGTTTCTATATACAGTGCTCCCTCGATATAACGCCCTTTGATGCACCGCGGATTCGGATACAACGCAGGGTCCAACATGGACATGCCATGCCATGTCATGTCACGCCATGTCCAACATGGACCCCATTTAAAACAAAAAAGATTTTTAAAAAAATAAAAAATCTTTATATTTCTCAAAAAAAACACCACTTTTTTTCTCCAATTATATTCGTTGATATAACGCGGGTATTCGCGGGTGGCATGTCATGGACCCCAACTTCAGCATTATATATCGAGGGAGCACTGTATAACTTAATTAATTGGTATTGTATATAGGATACTCAACTGATTCTTACTGAAATTCTTAAATTGTATTTATTAATTAACTTTATTTTTTGTATATTTGAGCTTTTGACATGCCATGTGACCATTTTTATAAGATACTCAACTGGTATTTTTATTCCCCTGCAAAATATATTTGTATTCAACAATGAGGATTTTCATGTATGGTATCACAGTAGTGTGTTTGTATGTTTTTTTATGAAATGTCTCAATGATATTCAGTAATTGAAGTATCATTTGAACAACTTTTACCATGTTCAATAAATGGGCAGGTCAGATTATTCAATATGTAATCCACAATCCCTTTTATACTTTGTAGGTAATAATAGATGGACACACATATAATATATGGACACACACATATGCACACAAGCAAGCAAGCATGCACACACACACATGCATGCATGCACGCACACACACACACACGCACGCACGCACGCACCACACCACACACACACACCACGCACGCACGCATGCATGCACGCACGCACACACGCATGCACACACGCATGCACACACACACCACACACACACCACACACACACACACACCACACACACTCACACACACACGCACGCACGCACACACACACACTCACACACACACACACACACACACACC
>JAUTBZ010166373.1:0-10635 GCA_032361785.1 Lepetodrilus galriftensis | reverse complement strand
TGGTTCACGTGTAATAAATCGTGAGGCAACGTAAGGTACGTAAAAAAAGACAATAATCATGCACACTTCACCTACACACTTATCACCAAAATCAGTAAATTGGGTACGTCTATAAATAGAATTCACTCCACTTGCAGCGCCTATATTCAAATGTACATAACCATGGTTATAAGTTGGTCATCCCACCTGATAAACCGGTAGTTTCTGCCTTTGTTGTTCAATGGACAAGGAAATATATGGATTGTACTTGACAGGCTGGGCAGCCTGCTCATTGGTTGACTGTCTCTCCTCCACCAATCGCTGACCAGGACCGGCAGTTCCTTGAAGAAAGCAGCCAATCAGTGTATCAGCGTACAAGCTATTTATAACATTCATCTCAGATCTAGTAGGAACATTAAAAACTTGCTATATTATATGTTTCAAAATTAACATTTCAGTAATTATGAATCTTTGAGGAGAATGGTTGTTTAACTACGTATGTCTGTTGGGGTATGAATCTATCAGCTGTATGCTGTCACAAACCAAATAATCATTACTGTATCATAAAAATATTGCTTAATATCTAGTCTATATTTAATGTTCTACTGAAGTCTAGTAAACAAAAAATATACTAAAATAAAAATAAATACCATTGGAAATAATAACACAGTATGATTTCCGCCTGCACCCCACTTCCTTTTTTTCTATTCTACGCACGTATGTATCATTTTATAACTTGCAATGCTATCCGCGACATGAGAATAATGCAGTTTTTATAAGGATAGTGATTTACCGACATGGCGAAAAATACATGTACAACTTGAACTCACATGTCTGTCAGGAGAAAACAACTACATGGAAGCCGGATGTCACGTGATATGACCACTCGCACCACTCGGCTAACCAACGGAACTGCCCGATGATGGCCGATTGCAGTAGTGACTTTAACAGCCTACTAGGTCTTCTTTAGCCCTTGGATCCCCACTATACTATCTTAGGGTTAGCGGTTAGTATAGGGATATTAAATCAGGCAGTGATGAAAACGCGTGCATAATGATAAAATATGTGGGCTGTTTACGGTCGCGCGTATCACTTATTTATTTATTTTAAATAGACCTCATTTTACAGAGAATAAAAAATGATAGATTTAATTGGAGATGAACATTTTAGAATATGGGCCACAATCAAATGTCCGGTAGTAAATGAGGCCATTACCACAACGTTTAGCTATTTGAAATATGATAAAAGCAACCTACAACTGCTATTAATCTTCAAATAATACTCCCTAAATTAATTTATGGGAGTACAGTGTCCCCTTGATATAACGCCCTTCGATGCACCACAGATTCGGATACAACGCAGGGTCCAACGTGGACCCCTTTTAAAAAGAAAATTAAAATTAAAATCTTTATTTTATATTTTTTACCCCAGACTGCCAGTTATTTTCATCTATAAATCTTATAAAGAATTATCGTAGTAATTGTTGTATTAAATGCATGCACTCATACGAATAAACAATGAGTTAGAAAAAGGGAGTCCCATGCATTTCACGTACACTCGGAAGAATTAGAGTTACTCGCCTTTGCACGTAAGTAAAATGATGAAGGCCACAAAAGTTTTATTTACCGATTGCAAACAGCAGTAACTAGAGTATATGTCCGTTATTTGATGTTAGAATATTCATGTAGCAGAATATTCATGCGTCCAAATTTGCATTTTGTGCGTATGTGATGCAGGATTGCGCGTTCGGAGTAACCCTGGTTCATATTTCACAAAGACAAACTGTGTCAAAAACAACAAATATTGTCAGGATTTTAAAGCAGGATTTTAAAGCATGAAATACGTCTGCTCATACATGTGGTACATGTATTAAGTAACGTTGTTGTCGTCGCCTATGGGTGAGATAATCCCGCTGCGACGTTAAACATTAATTCAATCAATCAATCAAATCATACATTTGCGCATTTCTGTAAACATGGCTGATAGATCGATCTGTTTTTCCTATCAAAATATAATCCTTTCACTATCCTTTGTAGTTTTAGACATGTCGACCAATATATTTATAAATTAAGTGTTGATAATACGTAATCCACACACATATATGATTAAACAATGCTATGTTCGCATCAAAAGCAACAGATTGTCAGAACCATGAAGTACTGCGCAAACACACAAATACATTTCTGCTACGTACAAAGCACATGGCTGAGGTTACTAAAGATCAATATTTTGCTAAATACACGGGGAAAAGATGAGAGGGAGCCGAGATGGTACTGATAGTTTACACAGATATACAATGCATATATGTTTGTACAGATTCCAAAGCAAAGAAAAAGCACATGTTGAACTTACTGAAAATCCATATGTTGCCAAGATTGTACATGTTACTCTATCCTATATTTGAATATTGTATAATGTTTATGGGTATTATAACGCGGGGGGGTATGTCATGGACCCCATCTTCCGCGTTATATCGAGGGTGCACTGTACCAGTATCGCAATATTTGATAAATACTCCTAAATCAAAATCAAGGAGTGCCGTACTCCCAGGTCGCAAATTATACCTGGAGCTCTGAGTTATGCATTAGGTACAAATTCACCTAATACAGTAATAGGATTTGGGGTACGAAATCTTTTCGGGGACAATATATTCAGTAACAAATTTTAGGTAATCTGCTTCATACCGGAGAGTCCAGCTGCTTGCACATCCTTCAACACGCCTGGTTATCTCTGTGAATTGTGTTTGTTTTCAGAGAGCTGGCAGGACAGTCCCGACTTTGTCCAGTATCTGGTTGAGCTGAGTTCGTTTGGTGTGGACCGTCTCAGCCGGGAACCACAGCGTCTAGCAGAGGAGACGTCTCAGATCTTGGAGGAAACGCAGGATCTCGCCTTCCACAACTACACCACCTTCATACAGACAGCGGACTGCTCCAAGGAAATCTTCCAGGATGTTAGTTCAATGATAGAAACATACTTTTAAAACTTACTCGCCCGAAATGGCGATAGTAATAATAACTAATGTTTACAAACAATTTCTACTAGCTCTAGGATACCTTTAGGATTGGGAGAAATAGCCCAGGGTATCGTTTCTCGAAGCTCTCTTAGCCGCTAAGGGACCATAGCACTCTCTTTGCCGATAGCTAACGCATTGCTAAGAGAGTGCTATGGTCCCTTAGCGGCTAAGAGAGCAATTATATCTATACCTACAGTGTAAATTAGACAATCCAGCAACCCGGCTTCGAATACCAATATCGGGATATTCCTGTGACGTTATTATAACATAAACATGACAAGAAATGCAACAGTTTGGTTTTATTAACTTACATTGATTATTAAACAAGAATTCATTATCAACATTTTAGTGACATCATATAACGATAACTATATATAGCTAGTAGTCATGACAAGAATTCAGTATCAACATTATTAGTGACATCATATAACGATAACTAGTAGTCATGACAAGAATTCATTATCAACATGTTATTGACATCATATAACGATAACTATATATAGTTAGTAGTCATGACAAGAATTCATTATCAACATTAGTAGTGACATCATATAACGATAACTAGTAGTCATGACAAGAATTCATTATCAACATTATTAGTGACATCATATAACGATAACTAGTAGTCATGACAAGAATTCATTATCAACATTATTAGTGACATCATATAATGATGACTAGTAGTCATGACAAGAATTCATTATCAGCATTATTAGTGACATCATATAACGATAACTAGTAGTCATGACAAGAATTCATTATCAACATTATCAGGGACATCATATAACGATAACCGTGAACATACGTAGTCGGCAATTCCCACGCCGTGGAGGATTATCCAGAAACCAACGAGACCACAATTATTACACGGTTTTATGTCAATGTAAGCCATCCAATTATCAGAAATTACAATAATTACAGGGACATATCTCCCCGCTTCAGCAAAATGTCCTTGGTTTCGGGATAATCCTCCAAGGCGTCCCACAAATCGCTCTTCCGTAGATTGAATACGTGGGAATATCCGACACTACGTATGTTCACGGTTCTTCTGGATCCACATTTAATACCAGCGATGTTGAGGATGCTACTAAATTTACAGAATACCGCACCTTTCGTGAGTGTGGCATACACCGTCAGGCCATCGTCAGACACAACCTCCAATACACCTTCTTGGACAATGTACATGTCTTTCCCGATGTCTCCTTTTTTGCAGATGTATTCCGAGGGACAGAAGCCATTGTAGTGTAGCTGCAAAGCGAGCTTTAGAAAAAGTCCTGGATTGCATTCCCTGAAGATGCTGGCTTTCTTAAGGATCGCTATGTGCTCGTCGAGTGCTGCTTGCCCTCTTTGTGTGTAATACTGGACCATGGCATGCTTGAAATTACGTATACTTCTTGAATCCTTCATGTTGTTGAGGGTGGTTGAGATGTAAGGAAAGATGGCAGCGATCATCACAACTCCAGCTAGACTATGGACGATGAAATAGCACACATCTTCAGGCTCTGGGGAATATCCTGTTGGGATCAGGGTCCGTAGTGACAAGTAAAAACAAGGCTGGAATCCATTAACGGACAATTCTCTATCGCCGTGAACCCAATCGCTTGAAGCCAAGCCGAGGTATTGGCTAACCGCAATGGACATATCTGGGGTCCACTCATGTACTATCAGCGTGCTGAACATGACGGCGGCAAGACGCAAAACATTCGGACAGTTGGCCAAAATCGTCGGGTGACTAACGAACTCCACCACGCGCCAGAGCTTCAAGAAGCGGTTCGTCCTGAAGAGGTGAGTCATGCCGACGGTCTTGGCGATGGGAAGAAACTCTATTGGAGCCACAGCCAGGACATCCCAGATGAACGTGCTTGAACATAGGTATCTCCTCTGAAGCTTCGTAACATCCAGGATCAGGTTGTGTTCGTTATGGAAGACTGAAATATGAAGAAAGACCTATCATGTAGGCAGAGGTGTGCGATACTATGGATCTATTGGGTTATATATCTAATATGAAACAATAAAATACCGGCATGGCATCAATAGACGAACTCCGTTGAGAGAACAGACTGGACGCTATACATTAATTTCCTGAGAAGAATTCAAGAACATTCCAATAAGCTAAACAAATGACTGTGTTACCTAGTAGTCTGCTCCTGATGACCCCGTCCGCGACGTAAACAGCATCAGCAAAGTAGTTGAAGCCGGACCAAATGGACAGCGAGTCTTCTTCCTGTAGCTCGGAGTCCACCGTTCTTGTAATTACAAACGTGGCGTTGTAATAAAACGCCAGTGTCAGGAACATAGACCAGTAGAAGTAGAATCTCTTCTTTGGATGAAAGGTTACACCAAAATCTGCAACAGTCAGACGTTCAGCATTGTATAATATTGGGTGAGTTCTGTAATAATTAATAGGTTGATTTGAAATGTGAATACATTTCTTGATTTCTGATTGACTAAGCCGTAAGGTGCAGGGTTCATCATCATGTATTAGGCACTTGTATTTGTGTGCGAATCTGTATGTGCCGCCCCGACCATGATTAATAAGGAAAATAGCTATGTACGCTTACTACATCAAGATAGCTCTCGGTTATAATGAATGTATATTGCATACTTTGTTGAAACAGATATTATGTTATCAAATATACGTTCGAAATTATACACATTGACACAGCGACATTCATATTGGTCAACGTGCTGGTGCGTGCCGACATCCTCTCACAACAGGGATACTTTATTACGCTCAGGACTCGCTGCATAGTACCACAGTGAAGTGTGAACGTAATTAAAGGTACCCCTGGGGTGCGAGGATGGTCTTACCCATGCTTGTGCGTGAACACGACCTTTCACAGCAATGGACATCTAGAACAATAGTCAGTGACGTCATAAACGTTGCCTTGTAACAGCCGCGCGCAAGACAGAACTGCTTTCACTGTTACTCCACTTCCGATCCCACTGACAAATGTATTTACTATTTATTTATTTTAACTTGAGGTGTGTTTCCTCTACTTCCTTTTAGAGTAAGTATAGGTACTGGTTACGGGCCTATTATCGCCTGAAATATGAACGTTTTTCTGGATGTTTTTCTTAATATTGTAATGGCCTGAGCATTACAATATTCGCGGAACTTTTAATAATAAACGTTTAATTTAATATATCCATTATCAGACTGTGCATTTATCTACATCGAATTTGAAGAACCACAAGATACTCCGTGTGATTCATCTACATCGAAATTCAAGAACCCCAAGAGACTGTATGTGCTATATTCATCATCGACAAGTGACAATTGTTGTATTATTGTAATTAATTGTAGCAAGTGCTAGCAACATTATGTATTTGCATGTGTATTTGATTGTTCCCTGGGAACGCAGCTTTACGTGTTCATGTAGAGCAAACTGACTTGAAATTATTGCTATGTTATCCGCACGGACGACGTTGCTAATGTAAACAAACGCGTAGGTCAAGGTCGTTCGTTACTCAGAAGTAATAAATAGACATCGTTCAACGTTTGACATTAAATTACGATTTAATTCATCCTAAATTCGGTACTAGTAACTTCCTAAGATTATATTGTATAGTATCGGCTAACGTTAAAGCTTTCCATTCACTGGTTCTGGCGAGTAACTGCTAGAAGTTTGATTCACGATGCTTCGCCATTTTTCTTGTATCGACGTGAAAGCCGTTGTCATTCCCACGTCTTGTCATGAAATAATATAATGATATCCCAGCCCGTATGTGTAAAATACATGCATAATGTATTGTGTTTATCCCAGAATGTACATAATATTTGTTGCCTAAAAGCTATGACATGCAGCAATTCCGCTCGAATCAGTGAACTATATATATTGATGTGTTCGTACGCAGTTGTCTTCCGTGCGTCCATGCTAAACATGGACAAATTTAATCGTCTATGTTACCTTCCATCCACAACATCCAGCGATATCCTTTGCGCCATGAAAATCTACGATGTCTATTGTACATCTTCGTTAATGTATAACAGTCCAGAATTGAAACAACCCCCACGTATTTGTGTACTGAACGTGTGACCCCGACTAGACGCTCCATGACGTGACATATCGACGTCAGAGTGGGGGTCGGCTAATGAATGTTTATGCTATTTATTATTAATGCTGTTGGTCAAAATAATCTATGGTTTTGGAAATGATACAAGATTTGTAACTTGTGGTTAATTTCTACCCCTTTGCAAAGTTATGCATTTCCATGAAATATTATCATGTTTAATCGAGTCGTGTTGTGAAAGTAGAACCTCATCAGGCTGCAACCCCCTTTTCCCGTGTTTTGATTGGCTACCCCTTTTGTTCTGACCCCCTCCGAAGGTTATAAAAGGCCGCGCAGAGCAACGTTTGGCATTATGTGGGAATTGGAATTTAGTGCTGCTTTCTAGAATATTTTGCTCCTATAGTACTGAGCGTCGTAATAAATATGTGACCACCAACTGCTATTGATCGACCAATGTTGATAAACGATCGATTTCTTCCTTTACGTCACTACAGGAATATTTTGCCCATGTGCGACGACAGACCATGAAGGATGTCCTTCTGGGTCAGATTTTCAAATAAAACAAGATCACGTCTTCCCAGCATGTGAGGGTCATTGTTGGATATATGGAGTGTCGTTTGCACAAAATTATTATTCACGAAGCCGTAACATTATTACCTTGCCAGATGTTGCGTGTGATGCCAGATTCGACCATTGGGCAGTATTTGTTGGCCAGTGTTCCTTCCACAAATCTGACCTGACCCATCATCTAGTCCGTCACCTGACCCTAGATCTAACCTTTGACCTGTCACTGACCCTTGATCTAACCGTTGACCTGTCAGCAGAGATCTGTGCGGAAGAAAATTAATCGTTAAAAGTGAATAAAATCGTCCAGAAAATCTAACAGATCAAATGATAGCATTACAATTGCATATAGACTAATAGCTCTGGATTATGATTACCTACATTTTTCTGACATGAAAACTATAATATTACATCATTTCAATACATCTTTATGTTTACCTTTTTGCACTAGACTCGGATGAAACCATGTGTAGCCCAGTTGGGTTTCCCTTGAGAGGTCGACCCCTAACATTACCCTGTCCCCGCATCTGACCTCTGCCCCTTCCTTGACCTTGACCCCGACCTCGACCCCTTGCCGGATTGCCACGGCCCCCGCCAGCGATGTTCATCTCAGTTGCTGGTGAAAATTGAAAGTTTTGTCCCTTCAACTGCACTGTAACCAAAAATAGTATGTTTTTATAACCCATGGCATTTTTCATGTTGTTCGTTAAACAAATTAACAATACAGAGATACGACTTAATTACTATGATTTACTATCATATACGTTGTAATTACCCTATAATGTGAAGAATAAATAACTAAATTATAGTCGTTTTAATTATTTGAAAAATATGAAAATTGAAAATTATCAGTGTTTGTTTTATTAGGGACAACCAAATTAAAGTATAAAATATGGATGTAAATGAAAAGGTACACAAAATTGATAAATCAAGGATTTTGAAAAAAATGGCATGTTCTGGAACGATAACCTCACGTGAAATTTGCAATAGGAACTGTTTATCTCCTAAATAACCCAGATTACATCACCACACCTGTTTCATGCAAGGGCTCCATCCCCCGGTCCGTATACTTGGCAAGAAACTGTGACCGCCCGTCCGTCTTCTTGACCAGGTAAACAAATCCCTTCTTGAAATTGTCCCCTTGCACCGACACCCGCATGCTGTTTTCCCCACCCTCAGACTCCGATGCCTGGTGGAAGTCTGTGATTGGCTGTTGAGACGACGACGTCGCGCACACCCTCTGCTGAGGTGAAGGTGCGATCCCTCGATGTACCAGCTGTTGAAGTGCATTCCCGTACTGCTGTTTGTGCGGAGTGCTGAGGTACTGTTGGTGTCTCTGTTGTTGCTGTTGGTGCGGTTGCTGCTGTTGGTGTGGCTGCTGCTGTTGATGTGACTGCTGCTGGACATTCAAATGACCCTGAGGTCCATAGCTATGTCCAGATTCTGTAGATAGCTGACCGGCAAAGTGACCGACTTCTCGGGACGCTTTGTTGTGGTCGTTGTGGAAAGAATTTGAGAAGACAGGACTGTTTCTGGATTCCTCGCTGTGCAGGCTGCCGGTCTCGCTGACGAGCGGCGACTGGTTGTCATACTCCCTGATCAGTGACATGGCGTTCGACGGATGGACAGCTCCCTGAGTCTGTTTCACGTTGTACTGGACCCCGGATCCTTGGACCGCTCCCTGAACACTGTGTTGAAAAGTTTGCTGAACGTTACACTGCTGCTGCTGCACAGCTGTCTGCACATTAGGACGCATTCCTGACAACGCCTGCACAGCTGTCTGCACATTAGGACGCATTCCTGACAACGCCTGCATGCCATGTACATTATGCTGGCCATACTGTGTCCCGTTAGTCTCGGCAAACACTGCTCCTCCGTCGGCCGAGGATCGACCTGACGAATATGTGACCTGACATGGGGACTTGTCGGAGACTTGTGGACTGTTGGCGAAGCTTTGGAAGCCAGGTTGAACTGGAGAACTCGAGTAGGAGTTCTCGCTGGACGCATACTGCTGCTGGTACTGGTCAGACGAGGCGTCCGTCTGCTGCAGGAGATCAGACGACACCTGCGACAGCAAGTCGGATTCCGGGTCCTGAAGCACGGACAGGTCGTGACCTGATGCATCCTGGACAGCTGCAATCGCATCGTCAATGGCGGGCTTGTCGTACTGGACGCCGTACACGACGCCGGAGCTGTTCTGGTCCTGGGCGTGTTCTGGAAGCGTCTCGGTGTAATCCATGGCAGCCTGCTGCTGCTGCATCTGAGTCATCATCTGCTGCTGATCGGGGCTGGAGTTGAACTCCAATGACGAAAGTATGTACTGAGATCCTGTGTCGGGGAGGGAGTAGCTCTGCTGGCTGCCAATCTGGAACTGAAGGCTCTCCGCAGAACTCAGCAGCTCGTCAGCCATGTGAAAAACCTGCTTCTCAGCTACCTGATCAACTAGCATCACCTCACTGTTAAATAGTAAAGAAAATGTAAACACCATGCTCTTGATTTATATGACATAAAAGCAAGAAATATGAAAACGAGAAAAACGTTCCTAAATTTGTTTCGCAGTAGTAGTCATACTAATGATAATTTGTCTGACTTGGTACTAAATTTTGTGGCAACAATCTCTTAACCATGCTCATGCTTGGAGTGGCTGATATCTGCATACGAACATGCATGATCATGATAAAAATTGGATGTCTTACTCAGCGGTTTCTGCAGCCTTCACCTGCTCCAAGACTTGTTGTGGAGCCAGCTGGCCTTTCCAGTTTCCTCCTTCTCCTGGGGTGGGACTGGTCATTGTCCTGTGGGTCGGCTGAGTTGATTTCAATGCACTGGTCTGCAAACAGTCCTGGTGGAACTGATTAAAGTGCGCCAATCCTTTCTCTGGAGTGGTTTCTTGGTCATCCAAAGCTGCGGAGCAGGAAAAATAACATTGTGAATTAAGGATAACCTTTTGTTTCAGGTAACATGTCCTAACAGGCCTTAAGGAGGCTTGCCCTAGTTTCGACCAAAAGTTCTAACACAACGATTTTCCTGAAATTTTAGTATGTTGTGCGTTGTTCAAATACGAA
>JAUTBZ010166362.1:0-10636 GCA_032361785.1 Lepetodrilus galriftensis | reverse complement strand
GTTCAATAAACATATATTTTGTATTATGGTGAAATTATGAGCCCCCTCTAAAATGCACTTTGAGCCCCCCCTAACCTTAAAGTCTGGATCCGCCCCTGCATAAGACGAGTATAACGTATAGTTGATATCAGGTGTATGCTTTCTTTCGGCCTCTGGAGGAGCGCCCATTTGGCACCACTTGGTTCTTAGGGCAATAAAACCCAAGAATTCCTGGCTTTGTTGTCCATTGTGAATGGTTTCTAATCACGGAATAGGTTTCTCTGGATTCTCAGTTTCATGATGAATTAATCGAGTTGATATCATTCGCAGAGAAGCATGTGCAAGTTTAATGTGGTTCTCAATGGCTCTTTTAGGACTCTTCTACGCGCCTCATTGAATGTGCTTTATTAAGTAGAAGCTGTTCAGCTTCTACAACTCCATGACTGGTGAACCGAGGGATGACCACCTTCTGTAGTTGATTACGTTTTCGCAGCTTACGTTAATTGCAGTTTGCAATCTGGGACCAGATCTCGCCCATTCGTCACGTTCATGCGAGTATGCGATTTTGGAAAGAAACTCCGAACAGGAAACAATGAATCAAAAACACTTGGCTCATTTTTATATCGGTGTAGCATGCAAGACAGGAATATGTTGTCAAGTTTGGCCCAATTTGTTTTTAAAATATGCGCGTCTGCCAACAATTGCACGTTCATGCGAGTACTATAATGCACAATGCATTTAGAAATGCGAACAGAATGCGTAATTGGGCATGCATTCAGGATATTGTGAACCACAGTGGATAAATAATATTTTTAGAAAATATATCTTACGTTCTACGTACAGCCTACTCCACTTTTAGTGCGTTATTCTCGGTAGTTTATGATACCTCCTGCCTAAAGCTGACATGCCATTTTTTTTTGCATGTGGAATATTTACAAAGTGCATTCTAATGTTAGCACTATATTCCTGAATACATGATATCCAAATATACACGCTACAACAAAAATACCAAAAAAAATAAGCAACCGTTCTTTATCGCCTTAGACAAATATACTGTAAGCATCTATAAAGCACGTCTAGAATTATGAATCTCATATGGTTAAAAGACCAATGTTTTGTTAACTTGTTAAAAAAAAATATAAAGATTTAAAATTACGTTGTTTTTTCTTCTAAAAGGATTATATTGTTTTCTTTTAAAAACAGAAAACCTGCCCTGGACATAATCTCTGATGTCTTGAGCATAATTCACCGTAGCTTTTGTCATAATCCGAGATAAGATTGACCGTAAATTAACACATATCTGGACAGCCTGGTAGATATCATAACATACCCCAAAAAACATATTTATATTTCATAAATAATACATAATGTCACAAACGTGATTGAAGTCTTATATCCATGATTTGAACTATTAATTACCTACCGATGCCAATCAGGTGCTCTTTTGAATATTTTATGTTGGATCTTTCGTGACAAACTTTAACGACCATAGACACATGGCCGCCAATAACGTTATATATAACCACGATTATTTTGATGAAGTTGCGAGATAACTACATCTTTTATATAGCCAATTAATTATTAACGCTACATCAGTACTGGTGTTTTTTTCATCGTCGATGATACGTTGATGATAACGTTGTCGGAGTTGCATCGTCGTAGTCGGGTTCAAAAGACCGACGAACTCCTACGGCGGGGAAGACCCGACTTCTAAAGCAACCAGCACAGAGGGTTTGAATAAAATATGAGGCACAATTTATTGTGCGAAACGTTCTTCGTCTCATTGCTGACACAGAAACATAGATTAATCCAAACAAAGACAAACAGAGCAATCACTATCGGTATTTCCACTCGATGCTATTGCAACCGATATTCCAGTATCGAATTCTCATATCTGAAATACTTATCGTCTTTTTTTATTACTTCATTATTGAGGTTGATGAACCATTCGTCATTGTGTTGGAAACATTCGTCATTGTGTTGGAAACATTACGTTCGATCTGAGGTGTTTAAATCGCCGTTAATCTACACCGGCTCATATAAAACAGTAATTGACCATCCATCTAGAACAGAAGACAATTAAGGTGTAAACAACATTGTCGTATTAGATGTCGTGCTTTAATTAGGGTTTGGAACGCGAATAGAGCGAATTTTTAGTGTACGTATTATTGCATGCATTGCAGAAAGACAAGAAACCAAATATTGAAAGGTAGTCTGTGTCACACCTTATTATAACTCAAATACTGTTCAAAATATCTACTTTCAACAGTTAAGAAAGTCTAGATTTCCGCAGGGTAAAGTATTTCGACCGTTCCTGTCATACAATGTGATATCAATCAGTATACTAAATCAATATTTTAATTATATATGTTCACCTTATGAAACTATGTATATAGTATGAAGAAACGTAGACATTTAGTCCTAAGAGCTGTGTCACAACCTGTTCCCACCAAAACACTCCTATATTCAAAACATTCACTTTGAACAGCTGAGCAAGATTAGATTCATGCAGACCAAAGGCAGTTCGTCTGTTGTAAATTATACCAATCAATATACTTATTATATTTACATATTTTACTTTCACCTTCTGAGACTATAGACAGTGAGGATGGACCACCGTAGACAGTTACGCCGTAATCAACGTTACCGGATGTTACGCGTTCCAGAGAAATCATAATAGAGGTCAGAGAATGAATCCCGACTGAAACTCCGGTCGCGAGACACACCAAACCCTATGTGTTATCCATAACGAGTTATACCCTTGTGTGAGGTCTTTCCCGTATGTACAGGCATCCTATAACCATTACGTCAAGCGTCAAAGCAAAACACCAGCGTTATCTGGAAGCCATGCTGGGCAGACACTAAATAGCCAGATCATCCTCCAACGATTAACCATCCAACCCTCTTCTTCCCGTGTATACACTCGGGAAGCAACGCTAGATCCTAATACTCATGTGGCAACCATTGTAGAAAGGTGGACGCCATCCGATATTATATACACCTGCGTGTAGCCAATGAGTAAATATTTAAACTACTTGTTCCGGGAATATTAACAGTCCATAATGGTATTGTTCATTGCTAGTATACCTCCCATATCCTGATTATAAGTATAAGCACCAATGGCGATACCTGTACAATGAAGTTTCAATTCTAATGTCTTGCTGTGGGCTTTGTCAGAGCAGATACCATTATACATATCTGAGGAGCGGTATTGAAATAAGCTGTACAGCTTGTTTACCAATCCTCATTCTTTGCTGAATAAAAATATGTTTAAACCATACATATCTGTACATGTATATGATATACATATCTGTATAGTATATGGTATCGCAGATCTGTATATGGTCTCTGGTTAGAGTCGTAATAATCTAGCCAGCCAAATTCTGATTGCTTCATAGCGGAGCAACGCAGCTATTGCGACTTGTATTGCAACATTAACCTTTGTAATAATCTGTTACGGAAAGCCTTGCTACACAAAGGTAAACCGACCACTCCACTTGATAAAACAAGTAGACTGTTTAAATTACGATTATCGGACTACACAAACAACCACTCCGACGTTAATTGCATTGCATATTAGTTTAGTACGTAAGGCTTTTAGCCTGCTTCAACATACCTCCCTATCTACAGAGTTATTACATCTTTCAAGTAGCTTACAAATGTACAGGGAAACACATTACGAGCCATTAAGTTAAACTTCATTCCAGAATTTTGTTAATATATTCTAGGTGAGAGGTCTTCTCATAATACAGAAAACCTGACCTCAGTTGATAAATCAAGCCTTTAAAGAATTACCTGCAAACTCGTGTTGCCAGTGATGGTAAAGAGAAGGGTTATTTATGTGAAAAGTGGGGTTAGACAAGGACACGGTCTGTGTCGTTGATTGTTCAGTTTATAGCGTTATACCTTTATCCGAGGTGATGGTGTGTTGGCTTGAATGGACGGGATTCGGTAATACAGAGGAACACTTACGTGATTCTTATAGTTCCCCTTCCTGTCGTAATGTTTATGACATCGTTTGAAGAGCAATTATCGTTCTTATCAATTTGAACATTTGGTTTTGAAGACGCAGGTCAGAATTTAAATTAGCTTAGGCTGTGGATAAGACTGTCATCACTGGAGATAGAGTACACGAGAGATTTACTAAGTATTAGTTTACATCACATCGGGAATATTTCACCCATACGTGATGACGAAGATAAAGTATACAATATGAGCTGGAGCGGGGGACCATTCGAGTGTCGAATTAAAATCCTACCGTAATACGGAAAAACCACGGCGGATGCAGCTGAACAACGTAATGGATACGAATCTTCACTTTCAGTTAAGCTGTTTTCTATAGCAAGAAAGATGCCGAAATCTCAGATGGGATTCGAACTCGAACAACCGTATTTGTATTAATTCTGACACTGTTATTGAGCTATATATCTGCCCCAACTAAAAGTTCAATGTTCTTCAGAGGTAGACGCATGCGCATACAACCCATTTCAGGTGTCCATATCAGATTACGTTTCCATTTTTGCCAACTTGCGGAAATCTCAGCGCCTAGATTTCCACTCAATACATACAAAAAAATAAGTTCTTTGAAAAAGAAGACTGATAACGGCGATGAAAGTATTCCTACGCCAGTATTGTTAGCCGGAAGTGTTGACGGCATGTGTGTCATCACGCAGATTTTGTTTCCCAGCTAAAGTTTGCACCGCTCGAGTTAAATCGGTAGGAATTAGCAGCACTTGAAAGGGAACATCCCATCCAAAATTACCTGCTAATGAAATTAGCTAACAGAAACAAATTATGTTTCCTGAGATAAGAATCGGCAGTATCTTGGAAACGATGCGAGAAATTATAGTCGAGAAAGTTGCACCTTGCCGTATTCCTTTTACTGAGGTTCCATACGGTGTACTGGTATGTCGGAATTCCGTTTAATACATTGTGTTGAACTTCGTGTTGTCTGTGACCCAATGGCACGGATCTACAACATTCTATAATTATTTGAGTCTTAAGAATCTAGCCAGGGTTGTTTTTTTCCAAACACAATATAAAGATCAGACATCATTTTCATAGTACCGTGTAAATCATAGGAATTGATAGCACATATCTGTCAGCGGCGGAATAGAATAAACAGAAACCCTGGTGTATATGAAGTTTACAATAAGTGATACCAATATTTTATTATCCTCGCCTTGGTATCTGGAAATGTAAACACTAACTCATCAAATAATCTATGCAGATTTACATTATAAGTACTGTAAGTTATTTAATGGATGTGTACGAATTAGACCAACCACTTGAGGACTTGGTGTCTCAAAATGTAAACACTCAGTTATAAAATAATCTATGCAGATTTACATTATAAGTACTGTACGTAAAATGGATGTGTACGAATTAGACCAACCACTTGAGGACTTGGTGTCTGGAAATGTAAACACTCAGTTATAAAATAATCTATGCAGATTTACATTATAAGTACTGTACGCAAAATGGATGTGTACGAATTAGACCAACCACTTGAGGACTTGGTGTCTCAAAATGTAAACACTCAGTTATCAAATAATCTATGCAGATTTACATTATAAGTACTGTACGTAAAATGGATGTGTACGAATTAGACCAACCCCTTGAAGGCCTCACAGCTATTGCTGAGACCAAGGGATAACGTGACGACATAGTTGCTGTTGCTGAATCGACAGCTATAAAGCCTAGGACGATGATTATCGTTTCAAAAACCTCAGTTACCACACCACACGAGCATATTTGTCAGGATTTCCTCAAAGAGGCCGGACCTGTACGCCAGTGGCCTGAAGACAGTTGTAATTAATCATAGTTAACTTCGCTTTTTCTTTCTCAAGAAACCTGTCTTGCGTAGCTTCTACAACATTCTTGAACTTCTTGTGTGATAGATAAAGTAAACCGCACGGCGTTTTTGAATTCATCAAGGCGATGTATTTAAGTCACTAGGGTCTAAATAAAGAATTATAAACTTTCATGATCGTGAAGCGGAAAACAAATACCAATGGGAAACGGAAGAACACTTGGTATAGGTATATTATCCAGCGCATCATTTGATCTAAGGTAACATAACTATACATCTTGACAGGTATACTTGAATGAAAGTCAGCTGTTAATATATTTTAAATGTAAATAGCCTTAAAAATCAATGGATGTTGAAAAATAAATACTGTATGTGGTGTAATATCGTCTTCAAAGTAAAATGCATTATGGACGTGAACAGAAACCTATTCTCACTACTTCTGTGAAGTGCAAGGAAATATAGAATACAGTTTCATATCAAGGTTTGTATTTATAGGAATAGTTTTAAACAGATACTATTGAATTGAGTGTGTGTATACGCACACATGCCCATACGTAGCCTACCATCAGAACACACCACATATTGGTAACATTAAATTTCCTTTAAAAGGCAACCTATTATTAAAGTAAACTGTTATTATGTAAAGTAAAATACGACTAACATTACATTATATATATATGTACATACAATACAATTATATGAATGCCATTCATAACAACGAGATCAAGATGATAAGAAAACCAACCTCAGAATGGACATACATAACGTAACATGAATGATACCGACTGCACGATCATAACACATTCTTATGGCAGGCCTGGAAATAGCAGCTGAGAACTATATTCCTGCACGAAATTGCCCCGTTAACTGAACACCGGTCAGACTGTCAACTCGGTTGACGAAGTCGTACGACATATTCGACCTCACATGACTGGTGCAGGAAACCCTAGACGTCTAAATAGGACGCCATAACTCTTTCAACGACAGGACACCCTCTTATCACCGTCCAATATCCGATACACCGCTGACGTTAACCCAGCCCTCAATGGCGACGAAAGACAACACCGATTTCATTCCAGTCGAATTGACTCCGTCTTTATGGGATTACCTCTATATGCATTTAACGTAAGATATTATTGTTATTACGGATATCTAATTACCGGATATCAGCAAAATAATAATTATTAATGTCCAGTTGTAATAAATATATTTGCATATTTTGAATGGAAATCTATACTAAATGTCTTTCCTTTAAGCTAGGTAAATTAATTCAGCTCGTCTTGAAAAGCTTTTAGGTATTATGTGTGTGAGTAATAGGGATCTATAGACGTATAAAGAACGGAGACAAGACTTCAGTTCTTTGTTAACGCGCTCGTACTGTAGTGTCAGACGTATAGACTTTCATATGGCAATGACATGGGGAGCAAAGAAACATGGCATTATGAAACAAACTTGACTGAATGTGACGGCGAAACGATGATCAGTTAACTAAGAATTGGCCTGCGCATAAAAACCATCGTGTCAAGATATCTTGCCGTCATACGATATGTGTGCCCCTGAGGGGGAACGACAATGCTAGAGATTACTGATAGCTTTCTGAGGGTTTCGTATGGAGTAACGTTACAATGATATCTGAACACGCCATCAGTTTTAGGTCCTCTTAAATTTTTACAATAGTTCACATTTCTGAAGCGGATCCTGAAATAACAATTTTTTGGATGTATTTTTTCTCTCTCCGTTTTTATTGTATTTCTTTGAGGGAAGATACTTTGTGCAATGTCGTAAAGTTTAAGTTCTCACTTCACAAGGATTCGTTTTCATATAGACCATTTTTGTTAACTTAAAGTAAACATTGTAACAAGTATTCTATTTATCGTGTTTCACAACTGCATAATATTATATATTGATGTTTGTGTTGTGTTGCAATTGTTGCAACTTGGAGATCTTTAGATATAGGAATCCGAATCCACAGCAAAACCGTGCTGACATTCGAACAAATCTGCGAAAATATCACGACCCTTTCTTTTGACAGTTGCAGACAGGTGCAATTCTAGATGGGCGCCGCCATTTTATTTTAGGAGCACCGCTTTTGAAAGCTTTCGATTATTGCGCGTTCTTAGGTCAGGCTTTACAGAAGCCGGTCTCGCTCTCTCTCGCTCTCTCTCATCTGCTGGAGAACCTCAGTGAAGTCAACATGCGGGCTGGCAGACAGAAGTATTGCTTGGCAGGCAACCCTGAAAGGCGGCAGTACTTTCAACGATTGTATCGCTCGATTAAAAACCCGCACCGGAAGTCAAGAGTAAAACAAAATGGGCTACCACGGTGATCGCATGCACTCACCTATGCTCGGTCCATGCACCTAAGTAGTGATACGTACTATTTATGTGTCTGAGAAGATCGTAAAAGTCATTACAAATCGATGGTCTAACACAGTGATCGCATGCTCACCTAACGTACTGATACGTATTCTATTTATACGTCTTTGAGAATGACCGCGAGAGTTAATACAGATCGAT
The DNA here is from genome assembly GCA_032361785.1 of Lepetodrilus galriftensis. Classification (NCBI taxonomy): domain Eukaryota; kingdom Metazoa; phylum Mollusca; class Gastropoda; order Lepetellida; family Lepetodrilidae; genus Lepetodrilus; species Lepetodrilus galriftensis. Next base: position 2,329 of record JAUTBZ010166362.1, on the reverse strand, counting down.
GAAGTAGACCATCAGAATCATCTCGCCTTACCTATAAGTAAAGATATGTACTATTTAGGTCTTTGGGAAGACCGGGTGAGTTAATACAGATCGATGAAGTAGACCATCAGAATCAGCTTGCCTTACCTAAGTAAAGATATGTACTATTTACGTCCTTGAGAAGATCGCAAAAGTCATTAACGGTCGATGAAGTGATTATCAAAGTCATCTCTCCTCTCAACGGGCCGGAGATAGTTCAGAGTTCTTCAGAAACAACGTTACAACGTCTTCGTGTGTCCATTGAAATACACCGTCTGTCAGCTAGCTGTCTTAACCTACTGATATCTCACTTCACCAGCCTAAACAGGTGTTCCTGGAAGTCCAGACATTGGACGGAATTTTTGAATTCCAAGGCCTGAAAATCTGCTGACCAGGTGATGTCGAATTATCTCCCTATCTGTGAAACAGTTAAACGTTAGTTTTACGTTATTTACATTAATCTCTTTCGTTCAGGAAGCGTTTAGAAAGTACTTTAAGAATGTTTAGAAGACTAGAACTATTAGGACGTCTTGACTACGCTCTAAAAAAAACAGGCATGGAAATACCGTATAACAGAAAACCAACTGTTACCTTTCACAACACCTTTCAAGATCTACAGCCTGAGAGTTAAAAAAATACCGAAACAAAGACGAAAAAACCCCCCGAGTAAGGTATATACATCTCTTTGGCATAATGCTCTTACGTTCTATAATTTACTTTTACAATAATCCGATTATTCATGCAAGAGCGCTGCGCGTAACGCCATACCCAAACACAATATTAAGATTAATGGCTTCACTATCTACTTGACATAAGCCATCTTGCCTCGTCTCTCCATGCCTCTGTACCACCTGCACACGGCACACACCTATACACAACAGAGGCCTCTTCTACAGACTGTATGCTTCATTCCGGAAGAGACCCTTAACATTTGGTCCAGGAAGGGATCAGGTGTATTTGTGGTATTCCAGATCTTGGGTTGTACATGCGTCTTAATTACCAGAACCAGTTTACTGCAGGTCGCCTAATAGTAGACAGGACCCTGTCGTGATGTTAAGCACATCCTCTAAACACAGGGCATGTGCCTACTTAACATCTGTAGACACGTGGTCTGTGTTTCGAGGATGCGGTATTCACTGCTTAAGGAGGAATCTGTCCTCGACGTCTTCCACAGATTCTATTAATATTGCTGTGATGTCATCAATACAGAACTCATGGTTCATACTAGGAAATATGAATAGTTTATTAGACAGTATATTGTCGGGAAATACATAATATATAAATCATAATTCATACTATAAACTACAAAATTGAGTTAATTAAGGAAGTATTATTGTCGGGAAATACATAATACATAAATCATAGTTCATTCTAGAAACTATACATATACGTTTATTACGGATCTATATTGTCGAGATTTAAATTTAGACCTTCTAGTTTGTAAACGGACGTAAACCAAATCTGCAATTACTCTAAATATTATGCGTCTGGTAGCTTTACTTCTTGGCCTTTTGATGATGGCAAGATACGCCTAACAATGTGACAACCCATCGTTGTCTATATTCATAAAGTCCTAAAAATATAGCAACATAGAGCGAAGATGTGTTTCAGTTGGAGATGTTTCCGTAACCATTTCTCTGTCAGGAGAACGAAGAGCTATACGCTCTAGCTGCCTCTGTACTCGTCCGTGGACATCGATTTGCAATAAATTGCAATATAAATCAGATTACATTATCTATTTAGGGAATAAGCACCCATGTATAGACAGATATATACGACAAGAGTTCGATTACCTATGTCTGTCTGGATCGACCGGTCTGCGCACGGAGTGAGTTCGTGAATTATTTCTTAACGCACCTAGTGGAAATGTTTCAACAATTTCTGGAGATATTACATAATAAAAAATGATAGGATAGACGGTTACTTTGCTGAAATTTGAACTTCGGTGGGTTCTTACGCATTGAGCTGTCAATTTGTAAAATTGACTTGATATTAATGTAGCAGTGTGATATACAATGTCCGTACTGGTCTGGCTTAGAAGGGTCGCCCATTTGGCTAAGTGGGTAGAGTGTTCGACACAATTCTGGCAACTCGGGTTCGAATCCCAGGATCTGTATTGACATCCTATTACGTGGTACATTTAGTTTCTATCGGAAATCAACCATATTGCTATGGTTTATTTCTCCACGCCATAGGACTGTACTTATTGGCATGTCAAGCACTAATCACATTGATCTAATTAATATGTTTCTCAGTACGCCCGTGCAATATTTCACCACATAAACTTATATAAAATCTATACCACCTACCA
>JAUTBZ010166351.1:0-10637 GCA_032361785.1 Lepetodrilus galriftensis | reverse complement strand
TTATGTATATAAATAGTGTTTTATGGTTTCAAGTACTTATGGTTTCAAATACTTTAATTTATAAAGTCACGACATAGTTCTATATGACACACACATATAGGCATCCTCGCACCCCAGGGGTACCTTTAATTACGTTCACACTTCTGTGGTACTATGCAGCGAATCCTGAGCGTAATAAAGTATCCTTGGTGTGAGAGGATGACATATAGGCTGAGCCGAGGCCTACTTGAGATAGATGATTTTAATCATATTTATAATATTAGGCTCTAATATAGGCCTACATGTAGGCCTATATAATTAGATGTTCATTAAAAATGTGAATGAATGACATCCACGTTTTACTTGATGATAAAGCCGTACGTTTTCTTTAAATGGGTAGGCAACATACCGAGTATGTACATAAATACATAGGCTAGTGCCTATAAGTTATAGAGATCTTGCAATTAGGCCTATGCATATAGGCTACTTAGGGCTAGGCTATTTATCAGCTGTTTATCCCTATCAGACTGCATTATCAAAGGGATACATACTACATGAATATTGTACTACCATATACGTTTTACTGACTCATTAGCAGACCAGCCATAGCTTATGATATTAATTATACATATTACATGATCGTGTCGGAGATAAATATGAGAACGTTATCACCTTTAATTCCATCCAATGAGAACGTTTGGTACTGATGCGCTCTTGGACGCGAGCCAATCGACAAAGCCGTGAGGAAAATGTTGCAACAGCGAGTTGTGGTATTTTTGTTGAACGAGCTAGAGATGTGGACATGTGACTTGTAACTGTAACACGACAGAATGTTACGCTGGCGTAACCAAAGACCTCTCAGGTAAAAATAGTCGCTGTAAGATAGGTAGGTAGGTAGATGATACGTAACCGTTTAACCGCAACACGTGTAGTACGAGGTCACTCGAGCGTGACGAGCTAGATCGACGTGCCACTCTTTTACACTCGGCACCGGGGCATGTCAAGACAATGAATCAGCACATTTTCTTCAAATCGGATGTATATTTTGGTCGTATATTCTCTGTTTGAGAAAATGATACCCATTCATCATCCATTATAATCCATGAGCTGTTCCCCCGTCAATATTTACATCAATTTATTACCAAGTATAACCTACTGCTAGGATACCTAGCAATGAATTATGAATGGTACCTGCCTTTAAGGTCAATGACCATTATTCACCACATAAAGTATAGAAATCTATGTTAATATATTGGAACATGAGTATCAATATCTTGTATACATGTTTTCTGTTCAATCTTAGTGATAAACAGGTTAGATAGGTTATATATAAATTATAATATTAATATTGACCTGAACTGTGACCTGTGACCGACCTGTGTGGGAGCATGCTTCGGTCAAGCATGTCACTGTAGCTTTGGACTCATAGGCGTATTTGTTTCCTTGTGAAGAGTATGAATCAGCAAATTTAGCCTATAACAAATCGTGTTCAGTTTGTAAAAAATGCATATTTTTCACAAACTGATAGATATACAATATTTGTATGGGTTATACCTACATGCATATGTATATATAAACACACAAATGTTATGCAAAATGTGCAATGTCACATGTTTGCATTCAATGCATCGGAACGTTTTGAGGATTTTTATACATGACGTTGGACCAGTGTATACATGTGACCAATTTATTCCAAAGTGAACATTGCTGTCCGTGAATAATTTATTCATAGATTAAGGCAATAGGAATGCTCCTTTTACATCTTTGTGATTTTCTTTTTACATTGGGACACATGTCAGAGAAGACAAGTTATGTAATCTTTTCACATTATTTAGTATGCAGGCTTATATTGGTCTCAGAACTGGATTCATGGTAAGGATTACTATCTAGGGTCAAGGATGTAGTGTAAGCGTAATCGACTTGCCCTGTGCATAGAGGACAGCAGTTATCATCGTCCCATATTTTGACCCATTTGCACTTGGGGCATCAGTACTGTAAGTTAGCTATGTTAATGTTTTGTTAATGTTAAGAATTGGCTAGGAAGTTGTTGTAGATGTGTTTGTGTATCTACGTATACTATGTACCATTGTATATGCCTGGAACTATGTACAAAAAAAGTTATATTGGAAAACTTATGTTAATTTTATTATTATACTTAGGTCATGGGCCCATTCTACAGAACAATCGTAGTGCTATGAGAGTCATAATTCCTTATTATCATGATTATAAGTTAGCATGGAGTTGCAACTCACAGCGCTATGATTGTCCTGTGGAACTTAGGCCAGTATTTTAAACTCCTACCGGTACTAATTTGCATGTTTTAAGTATACATTATTTTGCTGCATCATTGTGAATGGTATTTTTGTCAGTAACAAGGAAATATTTCCTTTGGTATGTGAGGGAATTTGATTTCTCGGTCTATGGATAATGGTACTATATATACCATTATGGTATATACAATGATGTAAAACGATTGGATTTTGAGAATATAGGGCATTATGCCATGGTCTGCGTTTAATGAAAGTGTCTGAGCTGTAATCTGAAAGTTTACATAATTTCCTCCTATGGTAAAAGTATTCATCAGTAAGTTTACAATTAATTTATAATGTCGCTATGCTACAAGAATGTTGTCATACTTCTCATTCATGTACCAATCATGAGGTTTTTCTGTATCCATTTACATCTTAATATGACAATGATCAAACTCTGGTAATGCATGATCGACTACCGGTAACTCAATGGTGATGTAAAACGCACAATTATGGGTTGTCTGGGTAATCAGACTGATGTGGCTGATCACAGCTATAATTACAGTGATTAGTGATATTTGTGAACGTTTGTGTGATGTAACTGAAGTATGGTATGACATGACATTGCTGTCACACCCTGGTGGTAATCGACGACATTCGATTGTTATGACGTGTCATGTCGGTTTGTTGTGTTTCGTCAGTCTGTGTTTATATAAATGTCACCCAGTGTCGGAGTGACCTATCCGCAATGTCGTAATTAGTAACCGTGCGATTATTGGTAAACCGGAACCAAGGAAATATGATATGTTTGATATTGGGTGATCAATGTGTTTGCACTGAAACATTACACTGACATATTCGACTCTTTCAGTTTCAAGCAAACGACTCCTAATTTGCAAATTGTTAAAGGTGAGAAATGATGCAAGACTACCGGTAATTCTAATAGTACTTCGTGAAATTTGAGTTGGGATTTTTGTCTTCTAGGTCATGTTGACTTCCAAATTTCAAAGTCTAGGGGGGCTCCTCAGCAGTACTGGCCGTACTGGCTTATGTACCAATCCCTTGTACTTTTTGTACAATAAAATATGTTTAAATCACTCCTCAGCAGTGTTCGAAATTACCGCTGGCCCACTGACCCGGCCATTTATCCCGATGCTAAAGGTATGCCAGTAGAAATTAATGTTTTTTGTAAACATATATTTGTATCATTATTCGGGCCAGTAAGTTTGACTGATCACTGATCCTTGGTTATGAATTTGCTGAGGAATTTGTGATGCTGAGACAATATGCTGAACGTTATGAATTAGCAAGACATTTCTTCTATCGATGTCTTCTGGATATGACGTCATGCAAAGTCTATTACTATCAGTGTATCACACCTACTTCTTGAAGGCCAAACAGACATTAGGATACATGAATGAAGTGCTAATTAAGCTATGAAAGAACCTATTCTATTTAAGTATTTACCACAATATGACCTACGTTTCACAACCTTCAAAGCTCCATTTTTGAACCTCATTTAAAATTGTCTTCACATTTGTGGTATTGAACATTGGCGGGGGAAAAAAAAAAGAGTTTACATATTCATGGTTCAGGTTGGAATATGTGCCACATACACACGGAGATAAAATACCACCGATTGTTTTGACAGTGTTGAATCTGTTTTACCTGGTTCCTCTAAAGCATATAGGTGAAACATTCTCACTGTCGCTTAAAACAATCATTCACTCACTCATGACTGGTGGAAATCAGATTCATTTTGCAGGAAATATTGGAAGGTATGTAACGTCTGTATATCTAGTGTACAATGGTAATTTAAAAGACCGGTTTATATGCCACCCGTGGACAGAGGTCATTGATCGTAGGATGTCCATAAAGTAGTTCTACAGTCCACCTTGCGTACAGGTAAAATATCAATATGTGTCTGTATTAATCATGTAATTGATTCCGTGGTAGCGTCAAACTCGTGGTTTTTATCATGATTTGTCTGCAACCAGGGCTGTGTTCAGGCTGCTCTACACTTCACTGCACTACACTATATATGTTATTGGCTTGCTCAAACGGGTTCATAGGAAAATAGCAGAAAATCAGTTTGTGCATGTGTCCAGTCCATTCGTTTCATGCTTTGGGGTTTTCCATCATGCCTTGGGTCCAAACCCGTAGTGAAAAGTAACTTGCTTCATATGCTGGCTGAACGGCTTCCGTTGCACTACATAGTATGTAGTGGAAAGTAGTGCAATCTGAATGCATCCCACTACTACTGACTACATGTACAACTGGTCTACCAAATGATGCAATTTGCAAGTTCCATCTCCGGGCTGGTATCAGGGGTGTATCCAGACAAAATTATCTACAGGCACCTGCTTGTGTTGTCTGATAGTAGACACGCCTCTGGGCTTTCCTATACATTTAATTTAAAAAAAGATTAATTGGGATTTAGGGCGACTTTCAAAATCCCTCTGAGGTAACCTGAGCTCCAACCTTAGCCATGGCTTCCACCATTGCAGTTAGGGTTAACTCTCTCCGAAGATGCCCTAAATAGCAGTGCCTAATCCAGCAAGAAGAGGATTAACTTTAGACTCGGGTCGTTCTGTAAAATTAGAATCCAGGGATTTTTGTCAACCAACACTTGTTAGTAATATTGATCATCTAAAACAGACAGGTAGTAGTGCAATGGTAGAACATTTGGACTCCGGGGGCCCAGGTTCAAATCCCATTTCGAAAGCTAGACATTAATGTTCACAAAAGTTACCTTTCTGACACAATGACAATTACAGTTATCATCCTTGGTCTGTCAGTACCAGCCGGTGTTTGGAGGTTTTCTGTAACATTCACCATTATCAAATGTTGCAGGTTTCCTCCTGCCCTAAACTGACAAACTGTGATGTAAGTAATAATCTTGATTGAAAAGAAAAACAAACAAAAAGAAGAAAAGAAGTTCAACATTGCAATGTTCTTATATCAAATTTCAGTTAAGTTTTTAATATGTGCAAAATTCTTCAGGGTTTAATTAGTTCTTTGATCTACTTGTGATCTTCCCCTAATAACAGCAGACTAGCTGTGGTAATACTGGGTGCTAGGACGGAGGGTGTGCCTAAACATTCCTGTATGCTGCAGTCTATGTACACTGAAGGACATTCCAGCACATGTAGACTAGTGTACAGTGTATAGTGTGTACAATGTACACTACCTGCAGTATGCGTATACACTGTGCTTAATGTGTACTCTCTAATAGACCAGCTCAATGGCCTAGTGGTTATAGAGTCGGCCCAGAAAGCTGTAGGTATGTGTTCCTGCTGCGTCATACCAAAAGATGTTAAAAGGAGGTACTTGTCGTTCCCCAGGTGATCTGCATTGAACAGAGAGTAGATGCAAGAACCAGTCTGCCTGGAGTCAGTTGATCACTGTATCTGAGTGGGCATGTTTTAACTGCAGCAGGATATTCAGCAAGCTAGCACCACTAGCCGGTTGAAAAATCTTGAAAGTGGATTTAAACCCCAAATCGATCAACCAACCTATGTCAACAAGACACAGTTACCGTAGTACAGGGAGCTAGCAGAATAAGCAATCACTGATTCAACTGCACGTGATTACACATTATGTGAGATAGTGATTATCTGTACATTCAGGTGTAAATATAGCAGGATTGCCTTGTAAATATATCAATGCACTAAAGTGCAATAACTAGGACGCATTAAATATGGTGTGCTATTGCTAGACAGTCTGCTGTAGTAGTCTGTGTATAATAATGTCATTTTTGTTGTTGCATGATATTTCTTTAAACTTTCCCTGTTTTTGTACACATCCAAGGTTTCTATGTGTATAACTGTATTAGGTGGAGAGTGTCTGATTGCTTCATGGTTTGGTGTGTACATTCCTAAAAATAACTTGTGTTCCAAATCTGAAATTTACCAAATACTCTGAAGTTCTCAATGTGACAGGTTATTTTTGTTCTGTAATTTCACATTTCTAGATTTTTAAAAAATGTGAGAAAAAAAGATCATATTTGCCTTGGAAATATTATTGCCTTGGAAATATTATTGTGATCAAAATAATATAATAACCCTGTTGGTGACTGTCAACATATAGTTGCAAAGATGATCTTGTCACATTAGTAAAAAGCTTGATCCAAATAGTTCCTCGTCTTCCTCCTAGCAACTGCGACAACAACAGATAATCAGGAAATGGCACTGTCCATTCACCATGGCAACCAGACTGATTCCGAGATGCACAATTGGATTTATCTGTAATATCCTTTTTTGTTGGATCGGTCACGATCCCCGTGGTTGCATGGCATTTCAGGTCGACTCGTGGAAGAGTAGGGTTAAATCAAATGGAATTGATGCACAACGAATCCATAAATAAATTGTATGTCTACGTTGGAGGCATGCATGTTTGACAACAGCATGGCAGTGCAACGAACAATGGTCACGTAATAATAGGTGCACTCATAGTCGGCCTTTGTTTCGGGAACAGGTCATAGAGGCAGTACAAGGGGTCGCTGGTACCGAAAACAGGTATAGCTTCCTAGTTTAGCCGGTACTAGGTCAAAAAAGTGAACTAGGTTAGTGTTGAATATGCAAAAGTTTTATGATTAATAATTGTTGGAAAAAATAGAAATTAAAAAAATAAATAAAAATAATTAATTCATTTGAATTATAATTTAAAAAAATTTAAATAAATAAAAATAAATAATTCATTTGAATTGTAATTACATTTTAAGGATAGTAGCATTATCTTTTCCAATTTCCAAAACACATTTCTGATAGGAATTTATTAAATATTGAGTTGTGCTTAACCTTGTATGTCTGTTGGTAGTCTAGGGTGGTTAATGCTGGTGAAAGAAAAATCGCTGATTGAGATAATATTTAAATATGAAAGCAGCCACTGAAAAGCTTATGTGTTGACAGGACCTTTGTCAGTGAGAGGAAGGAATTTGGCACCGACTGCGGGTGTGTGTGTGAGAGAATTATTGTATTCCCGCCTCACACCTCTCGCCTCACGTTGAAGACCTTACAGCCCAGTGAAAACTGCAGTGCTGTCAGGTGACCCGTGACTAAAGCTGCCTAGAATATCTGTTTACAAACAGTTGTACACGTGCCCCACATGGTGACGTTTTCTCACAGTAGTTATAGATTCTCCCAGATTTGTACTTACATGAAATTTGTACATTTTGACGACTAACAATTTAAAATAATAATATTTTGAATAACTTAGTTTATTGAATAATTAAGATTTTTTTTTACTGTACAATCATCTTTTTCAAAGATTATTTTGAATAACAAAACATGTTACCTTGTTGAATTAAGATTTATTTTAAAGCTTGAATGACAAATTTATACCAGACAAGCTGTGCAATTATTTTTATTATTTTTAATTTTATCATTTAAAATAAAATACTTAGGAAATAGCACATCTGGCTGTTAATCCTCTCCCTACTGGATTAGGCACAGGCATAACTCTTTTGGGCATCTCCATCTGCCTCTAGCGTGCATAATAAACTCCAGAGTTAAATAACCCAAGATGCTTTCTACAGTTTGAATGGCAAATTTGTACAAGATGACCATGAATCATGATGATTAGCTAAACTGCTGAATTTGTGAATAAATTTACCTAGGAACTGTGTGCAAACAGTATGTATGCCTAACCATTGATTCACGGAACCCTCTGGAGCTGTGTAATGTCAGGTATCAGCATGAGTAAGCAGCTTTGACGGGTGTGGGCGGGATTATCTACTGATTGGCCCACAGCATTTGTTGCTGAATGGCAACCAAGATTGATTGACAGTTGCCTCCTTCATTTCCCATTCTTTTTCATTGTTGATCATTTCCAATGAAGCAGTACACTGGTCTGTCTATATATACTAAAAGTGTTTTGTGTAGGTATTTACTACTGCTACTGCCCGTGTTGATAGGAAGTGTAAATGTGTAGCTGCTCGCGAAGATAAAGGTAATTTTGTCGTTTATTTATCGCTTTCCAGTATTTTATTGTAAAATTATTTCTAATTACATAATATTTTTAAGATATAAATCTAGGTGAGCAAGAAAAGCTTTGCAGGGTGATTTCCTGTTGAATAAGCACTAAAAAGATAGATTTGCTCATTAAGCACTTTTAAACAAAAGTTTTAAATCTTCAGTAGCTGAATAGAAAAGTGATCATAATTCTTATTTAAAAAATAATAATAATAAATAAAAGTTTGCAGTGTCGAAAAAATGGGAAAAAGTAGTTATTTATTTGTTATAAAACTAAAAGTATATATAAAGTTATAAAAGAAATAACTTAATGTAATGTGCAATTGTTTTGTTCAATGATTTGACGGGCATGACATTCTGTGAGCTAGCACCATCAGCTGGTGAAAATCCAGCTTAGACTGGTATAAGCTTGACATGTGGATGTGTAGACAAAACATGTAATCCATATACATGTAATAAGATATTAATAGTGAAATAATCCTAATAGCGTCTCTATAACCTCTTATCAACCAACCATGACTTGATTCAAGAAGTTGAAGTAAAAGTGCAACTGTACCATAAGGCCGTCCCATGACCATACCCATATATAGTACCTTATGTTCAGCATGTAAGGCTAGAGGAATCTCCAAGCTAGAATATGACATTTCTAGTTGATTTAAAAAATACAAATAAAGTCGATTTAAAAAATACAAATAAAGTCATAATGCTAAGAACTTAAATAAGTAACACAGATTCGTTCTCAAGGATTTCAACTTCTATTAATTAGAAAACACTTCCAGTGATAAAATCATATTTCTATGCAATATTATTTTAAAAAATAAAACTTTTTTTTTTCTGCATTCCGGGTAAAAAATACATAAAGAAGATGTACAGTGGGGTTAGTTCCTGCACAATACTGAGGCACAGGCTTTTAAAAGTGGTGTCCCCTGAGGCAAATGCTTTAGTTTTATAAAGTCTATATTCACCCTGCAGAAAATGGGTACCCGGTAGGATGAGCTTCATAGTAGGACATTTTGAAAACATTCCTAATACTGGGTGCTGCAACATTACGCAATAAATCACTAGCTCTATCATTTCTCAGTCTTCTGGTAATGGAAAATTGCAGCTTTTCTTTGGTTGTATGGCCAGAAATGGGTGAAAGATTCATGCAGCAACGTTATTAGTTAAACTCCATAATCATTCCTCACGTATTCACTCCCCAGGGAGTTGAGATGGAAAGCAAGTGCGCACTGATCTACAGACCGGATAATAATAATGTAGTGATGGAAGCATGCTGTCATGCGGGTAATAATAATGTTGCACTGTGAACATGCATTCGAGCATGGTTTTGGTGCATTATTTATGTAAGCACTATCATGTGTTGTTTGTCTTGTGGACATCAATATACTGGTTGGTACAAGTGTACGTTATGTCTTGTTTTCCTCGAGTAGTGGCATCGCTGTATTGGCATGTGTAATTGGCTTTCACTTCACTGAAAGGTAACATTTCACTGACTCTTTATAGGGTTAATATGTATGTAATCCTCCTTCTTGTCATCGTCATTGTCACGTATGGGTGAAAGTTTCCTGCTGCGACATAAAGCACTAATTTATTCATTCATTCATTATCGTCATCTTCATATAGGTTTTATAACCATATTTGTTCAAGACATCAAAGTGTATTAAATATATATCGTAAGAATGTAGAATGGGGCAATCTTCTTGGGCTTTTTAAGATATAACACTAGCCATTTATCATCAAATGTTTAATCATTGTGTATGATTTAAAGATTTCTGAAGCAACATTAAGCAACAATTCACTACTTCATTCACTTATAATAATAGTTGTAATTTTTATATTTTTTTACAGATTGCGACACTGTCACGACAGTCGGTGACGAAGAGAGGTGAATTTTGTGATCAGGACGATATCGTCACCATCGTCCGCGGGGAGACAGGATGACGGCACTGATGCCCAGCTGTTGTATCAATGGCGCCATACACACTGACGTCATCGTTGTCGGTAAGTCACAAGGCAGTGAGCTCCATAGAAGTAATGTATGAGTCATCTGACCGACATTAAAATATATAAATGTAGTTAGTTCAATTAGTTATTTATGAATACAGAAGCTGTGGTTATTATTATTATTAGCAGTATTATTATTATAATTAATAATTCCATGAGGCGCAAAACATATGATTCATTTGATTGCAATGCTGGTGATATCATCACATGTTGAAAAATGTCTGCATCACATGATTTTCCTGCGGACTGTAACAGGTGTTGAAAACGTATTATCAAATTTAGTTATAAAATGTTGTTTTCGAGAAAATGTTATTACTGCTTTAGGTTGGTCTACTATTAATATTATCACTTCTTAGTGGCCTTGTGCACAATCAGGTGTACCATGTTATGAAATGTGTTGTTATTCCATGTTTTTTCATACATCTAGTACCAG
>JAUTBZ010166340.1:0-10638 GCA_032361785.1 Lepetodrilus galriftensis | reverse complement strand
CAGTTCAGGTTTGAAACATAATTGTGCAATAAAGAAAGATGATACGGTCCATTGTTGGGGCGATAACAGCAAGCACCAAAGTGACGCGCCATGAGATACCTTCTTATTTTTTTACTTTTTTCTTCCAGTTGCAGCTTTCAATCAAGCGAATTTATTTGTGAGTCTGGTGAGAGCGATCACGGTCGTATTTGTAAGCAAGGCGTTTGGGTGATGAATCCAAACGTGCAAAAAGATATGGGCGATTCTGGTTATTCAGATACAAAAGATGTGGGAAGCGATGTTTATAGTCCGCAGTGTAATGATGGCGTTCTAACAAAAGATGAAGAATGTGATGGCGAACTTTTGGGTTCAAAAAGTTGCGGGAGTTTAGGTTTTAAAGATGAGGGAAGCCTCGTTTGTGACCATTGTAAGATTGTGACCAGTGCGTGTATCCCACTCGAAAGTTGCGGAAATGGTAAACTTGACGACGAAGAGATTTGTGACGGTGTACATCTTAACAACAAGAGTTGCCAAAGTCAGGGGTTTGACGGTGGGAAAATCGCTTGCAATCTTTGCTCTTTAAATACAGAAGATTGTTATAAATGTGGTGACGGTAAAATTGACGATCAGGAAGAATGCGATTTAAAGTCCTTCGGAAAGAATGCGTGTGAAACTTTTGGTCTAAAGCAAGGTGAGTTGAAATGCTCATCCACTTGTAAGATCGATACTTCTGCCTGTTATACATGTGAAGATGGGAAACTCCAAGATCGTGAAGCCTGTGATAGTGATGACTTCAGAGGCGAAGATTGCAGTTCGGTATTAGGAGCCAGTGCGGAGGGGAAGCTCAAGTGCGATTCTTGTATGGATATCGATTCCACTAATTGTAAACTGCTTTACAAAAGTATAAGCGCTGGAGGTTTCCATAGTTGCGGTATACGTTCCGATGGGGGGCTCGAATGTTGGGGTGATTCCAAAACGAATAATCCTCCTTCTGGTGTTTTCGAAAAAGTAAGTTCCGGTCAATTTCACGCCTGTGCGCTTTTACAAAACGGAAAAGTAAAATGTTGGGGAGAAAACGGCAATGGTCAAGCTTCCCCGCCCACCGGCACTTTCTTGGATATTTCTTCAGGGGGTTTTCATACCTGTGCTCGAAAAGCCAACGGAAATGTAAAGTGTTGGGGAAAGAATACTATGGGTCAAACGAGTAACCAAATAATTAAGTTTGCACAAATATCTGCAGGGACAGAACATAATTGCGCGCTTGATTTTATCGATCATCCTCATTGTTGGGGGAAGAATGATGGAGGACAGACCGATGAACCCTCGGACGAAAAATTTATACAGATCACTTCAGGCGATCAGCATAGTTGTGCGCTTCAATTGATTGGCGATATTTGGTGTTGGGGAAGTGAATTCTATGGACAAGCCAATGCTCCCGATGGCGTTTTTATTCAAATCGACGCCGGCGCGGATCATACATGTGCGATCACCACCACGGGCTCTTTATTTTGTTGGGGAGCAGCTTCCCAAAGGAGACTTATGGCGCCGACCGGGAACGACTATAGTCAGGTAAGTTGCGGGAAATTTCATTGTTGTGCTTTAGAACAAAGTGGCCGAGTGTCCTGCTGGGGACGAAAGGATGAAGGACAATTGGATGTTAACTAATGTTTTCGTTTCGATTAACTTGGGCAAAAATGAAATATAGCTTTTTCTATCTCTCTTTCCTTTTCAGTTTGGGTTGTGCTTTTGAGCCCCTTCCTTTTGTTTGCGAACCAGGCGAGGAAAGGTCGAATCAAAAATGTGAAAAGGGAGGTTGGGTAAGACAGGACACTAACTCCTACGATGTCTCTCTGGATAGATCTTCTGATCTCGGTTTTTCGGATATGACCTTTTGTGGAAACGGAAGCTTGGATGCAAATGAGCAGTGTGAGTTAAACCTTATTCCAACCACATGTCAAAAACTGGGCTTTGGAGGCGGAATACTCACCTGCGAAGATTGCAAAATCGTGACCGCGGAATGTACCGTTCTCGACACCTGTCAAAACGGCGTTTTAGATGAAACTGAATTGTGTGATGCGAAGAAATTGGGAAATAATAGCTGTGAGAGTGAAGGTTTTGACGGCGGAGAGATCGCATGTACCTCCGATTGTACTTTAGATCTTTCAGCTTGTTTTAAGTGTGGGGACGGAAAAATAAACAACAAAGGTGAAGAATGTGATCGATCAGAGTTTGGCGCTCAGACCTGCAAAACTCGAGGTTTTGATGGTGGCCGTTTAAAATGCACACCAACATGTATGATAGATGAAAGCGGTTGTGATTCGTGTGGAGACGGTGTTATCGCTCCCAACGAAGTTTGTGATTTGAAAGAATTTGCTAAGAAAACCTGTTTCAGCGAAAAGGGACCAGGTTATCAAGGTGAGCTGAGTTGTGCATCAAATTGCAAATCGATCGACACCCAGTTTTGTTATCTCTCTTTTCAAGATTTAAGCGCTGGGGACTCCCATACCTGCGGACTCAAAACCGATGGTAAAGTGGTGTGTTGGGGGAAAGGAGATGAGGGACAAACGATAAGTCCGCCAGGAAAGTTCACTCAGCTGAGTGCGGGAAGTCATCATAACTGCGCTCTTAGCGCTGGGGGACAAGCGACCTGTTGGGGAAGGAATGACGAAAACCAAGCTACATCTCCACCCCTTCGATTTAATCAAATTAGTGCCGGTGGTTACCACACTTGCGGAATTAAGCTGGACGGAAAAGTCGTGTGTTGGGGCTCGGATGAAGATAACCAAAGTACGCTTCCTTTGGCTTATCAAAACGAAGGTTTTGACCAAATTAGCGCAGGTGGTTTTCATACATGTGGAATCACTTCTGGTTTGAAGATCGTTTGTTGGGGGGCGAGTGTAGGGGAGATGGGTCAGGATAGCTTTTTGAAAGTGAGTTCAGGCGGGTATTTCTCATGTGGTATTAAATCTAATCGTGAGGTTCAATGTAGTGGATCTAATAAATTCGGACAACTTGGATCACCTGGGGGCTCCTTTGCACAACTTGAGGCTGGAGATTTTCATTCATGTGTTCTCTCTGACCTAGGGTCTCCAGTATGTTGGGGAAGAACCGAGGACGGTCGAACGAATCCCCCTTCGCTTTTTTACCAAAAAATTAGTGCTGGTGGATCCCATACCTGCGGGCTCAACGCCAACGGAACAATAACCTGTTGGGGGAGTAACGAATCCGGTCAAAGCCTCGCCCCACTTCCCTAAATTTTAAAAAAATAGGCATAGTTGCGGGCTTTTGGTCAATCAGCAGGTAAAATGTTGGGGCGGGATGAAATCGCCGACCGGAAAGTTTAAAGATATCACTAGTGGGTCTACTTATGCTTGTGGGATAAAAATTGACGGAAAGGTGAAATGTTGGGGTGAGGGAATTGTCGAACCCCAGGGGGAATTTAAAGCGATCTCTTCTTTTGGCATGCATGTTTGTGGAATTCGAACCAACGATGAAGCGAAGTGTTGGGGTCCGGAAATGAATTATCAGTCTACAACGAAGTTTCAATCAATAAGTGCGGGGCGTTTTCACGCTTGTGGAATCGACTTTAACGGTGCTTTAAAATGTTGGGGAGAAGACTGGGTTTTGAAGACACTTCCCCGATCAGGAAACCTCGAAAGCATAAGCTCGGGCGGAATGCATATTTGTGGGTTTGGTGCGACGGGTCTACAATGTTGGGGAGAAAATGATGACGGCCAATCCTCGGTTCCTACTTTATGATTGCGAACTTGAGTTAAAGTTCGTTGAGTTTCGTGAGATTGAGTCCGCCAGTAAAGGCGTAAGAAACGTAGTCGTCGTATCCGTATACGATGATCCCGAAAGGGATTTGGTTTTCGCTTTTTACAATATGTGGGCCTGGTTCTACCGGAATGTGAATACGAGCTACACCAAGTTCATCCAATAATTCGTAATCGAATTGCCTTAGGTCGAGATTCATACCATCCAAGGAAATCGAGAATCCCGGCTGGATGATAATAGTAACATAGCTTACGAAATAGGTTTCAGGTGTGAGGAAAGAATACTCAGAACGAAATTGTTCTTCCGGTGGAACAAGGAAATAGGCAGGGTCACCAGCATGGGAACCAAAGACGGGATTTTTTTCTACACTCCCTTGTCCAGAAAGAAAGGCGCCGACCATCAGGGGTTTTCCTGACTCTGCAACAAATACTTTTTTGGAGCCGACTACACAGGACTCTCCGGAGTTCAGTGTAAATTTCCCTTCAGAGGGTTTATCAGAAAAGGCGAGGCAAGGTTTTACTGCACCGCTTGTCTGTCGTAGAACATTCACATCTTCTCTGTAGTTTAGATTAATACCGGTAGAGACGGTGGTATTGTCGTCTAAGGCGAGGAATTTAAAATAGGTTCCTTCTAAAGTCGTTTCTGCAACATTGCCGCGGATTTTTAAAGGCGTTGCAAAAAATCTCCTTCCCCAAGTTTCCATAGGAAACAGTTGTGATTCTAGGTGATCACAAGCCGCGTTCCCGTCAGGGACGAAGGCGCAAGTATGGCCGCCAAAAACCGCTACAGGTTTTGATGCAAAGATTCTTGCTCCGGTTAAATCGTGGTCCTTGGCCATGCCGGCTAAATTCAACACTTCATAAGGTTGTAGTGTTGTGGTGATAAGACCCTGAGCATTGGGTCCTAAGATACGGGCGTTGGAATTGGGATAAAGAATCTCATCAAAATTCTTACCTTTTGTGGATGGGCGCAAAGTCACATTCACTTTTGTATCGGGCTCGGTTGCCATGACAGTGAGCGTGGGTGAATAGGAGGTATCGCCTCTCCTTGGTCGCCAAACCTCATAGCTCATAAACATATAGTTTTGGGTAAGTGCGCTCTTTGGAAGTAGTAAACTCGCATCGTTTGTGAAGTTATAATTACAACAGAGCGGATTGAATTGATAGGCAACGATGGGTTCCGATGAACGAATTCGGTAACCCGCTTTACTAAGTGAGGATTCTTTGAAAGGTAGGCGTCGTGTTGGAAGAATCAAGGTCAGTATAGATTGTCGTGGTAAGGGGATATTTTTAATGGGTCCTGAAACACCTAAAAGTTTTACTCCATTTTGATCCACAAGTTCACTTTTGACGGTAACAAGTTGTATGCCGGGGAACATGACATCGGATCCCACCAAGCGAGAAGCGTCGGCTTCGGCCAATTTCCCGTCGTCGGAATGGACGGTAATGAGTGCATCATAGGTTGTAGATGTGTTGGCCAAAACGATCGCAAAAGGCGGCTCTTTATCAGCGGGAAGATCTCCGTTTTCGTTGAGTAGGGCGTTGTCGAGTTCGACTGACCAATATTCGCATCCCACATAGCTTTTCGTCAGATCTGCAAGGGCACAACGGTCCAAACAGTTTCCCTTTTCACAACGTGCAGAACCGGTACATTTTTCTAGAGTATCCCATTTTGATCCCTCGCCATTGCAAGCTTCTCTTTCACCGTCTTGTAAGCATCGACGCTGTCCTGGAACACAAGCGACTTTTTCGCATTTTTTGTCTCTACAAACAGTGGGACCCTCAGCACTTGGGCATGTGGATGCAAAAATAGATTTCCCATCGGCGGAGCATTGTTGAATCGAGGGGGTGTTTTCTGCAGAGCATTTCACGATACTATTGGGCTCACAAATCTTGGCTATATTTTGATCTGGCCCAAGATCGGCAGTCCCAAGGTCTGCTCCTACATCGGGTTGACGCGTTTCTGAATCGCAACCTGAACAATGGAGAGAGAGCGTGCAGAACGAGATAAATACGAGAAGGCCAAGGCCTTTAAGTTTTTTTTGAAACATGTGTTTATTGACTATTTGTTGGAGACTTTCGTCTTTTCTAGATTGGTGGAAGGGGTCCATGGAGTTTCATCGCTGGTGGCTGCTCCACAAGGATGGAGACTACCGGTGTGCCAAACACGAAAGCTTTGAAACGCTTCATCGGTGGCTAAAAGAGCGCCGTCGAGACGTTGTTTTGGGGTTTTCTTATACTTTTTCTTTTTAGAAACCACAGTCCCCTCGATGTTCTTTTTGAGTTCGATTTCTTCTAAATGTTCAGTCGCGAGGCGTTCAAGAAAGAAAAAATGATGATCCACATGTGTGAACCACTTTTCAAGTTCTTCTTCGATTCCTTTTTCGCTTTTGGTCTCAAAATTTCGAAAGGTAGACTTAGAGATCGTTTTTTCGATCTCTTTTAGGCGAAGCTTCAGCGCTAATATCTTTGATAGAAGTGGGCGAACCTCTTCCTCGTTTCCACTTATGAGCGTTTTAGTAATACTTTCTTCAAGAGCACTGAACTCGATTCCAATTTGTTTAGTGGAAGCGATGATTCCTCTGCATTGTGGATCGTTGGTGTCTTTGATGACATTTTTTTCACCGGATTCGATATCGAGTTTAGGTTTAAATACCGTCTCCGAATTCTTCACTACATAGGTGACACCCGAGACGACAAGAACCGCCAAAACAAGAGAAATACCGAGGATTCGCATCATTCGCGATTTTTCTTTCTTGGTAATTTCTTCTATTTCACGTTCATTTTCAGACATCTTTGCTCCATCTTTCTCAGCATTAGAAAGGGAACATACCAAATTGTTCACAAAATAGGGAACATACATCGATAATTGTGACTAAGATTTGGAAAGAATTAAAAAAAAAGGGAAATTGAACCCCGAGTCATATTAAAAAAACTTTGCCAACGCGAGAAACCCGCTAGAATAGGGGAAATGACCCAATAAACGTAGAAATCCTTCAAAATGTTGAAATCATGGTTTCAGAATGTTATCAGCCCTTCGTTCAAAGGGACTTCCTTTTGACAACTTCTGTGATTTTCGGAAATATTTTTTCTACATAGAAGGTATTATGTTTATACGGGGAATAGATCCCCAAATTAGAGGTATAAGTGGATACAACTACATTTCTCCAACGCCATCTTGAGGCTTCTGAAGACGAAACTCCCCGACTCATCGAAATGGCTAATACAGCTTTAGTAGAGGGAACCGAGTATTCGGCAGCAAATAGTTCTGACGATAAACTATGGCGTTACCTACAATATCCGTATTATTTAGGCTTATTTGCCAGAAGAGTGATTAACGCTTCTGGAATTACCATGCAGGTAAAAGAAAGGCTTTGTCACGCTGTACTCCAAATCAACGTGCATTTGGATCAAGGTCAAGAGCCTGGACCTGGTCTCTTTCAATTGACAGCATGGTTAGGAAATAGTGACCTTCTTACGCGCGATGATTTTATTGGATTAAGAAGGGGTCTCGTTTGGCTTCCAAGATTGACTCAAAGTTATATCGAGTCTGTGGATTACATCTTTCCTGCACTTGAAGGTCTGCTCACACATAAAGCGATTTCTCATGAAGAAGCTGCAGAATTTGTGTTGATGGTACTCACAGCTAAAGAAGCTATTGGTGCTCAAGGGCGTGAGATTTTCGATTTCGTAATGGAACTTGAAAAAATCGATGCCGGTCTACGAAAACGAATCTGTGAGCTTGTAGTCGGAAACGCGATTCCTTTTCCTCGCGGAAAATATACGCATCCTATTGAAACTTCTCCCGACGAAAAAGATCGTTTAAGTATTCGATTTCTTCCCGGTAAAGTTCGCCGTCGTGCGGTCGTTTGGCTTGCACGTTTAGGTCAGGATTCAGAGGAGCTTCTCAAGGAACTCTTAAAACCGAGTACGGTTAGAGATTACGGTGGAGATCAAGTTGCCAGTGGTGCTCTCGACCTTCTTGACGAATGTTGGGAGGATATTGAAGATGAGTTTTCTGTGCGATTACTTCGCCGGGCAGCCGATCTCCCAGATACTGCCGTTCGTAAACGTGCATATATTCTTGGCGAAAAATATCTCGGTCTCGATTTCTTGAGGCAATCTTTAGACGATAAAGCCAAGTCTCTTCGAGAATGGGCAGAAGAACGAATCGAACGCAGGGAGTCCGGCGAGGCACCAACGGTTGATGAGTTACGCGCCGAACTTGAAGAAGAGATTACCGATAAAGATGCTGCCTAATTAGCTCTGTTTATTCTTTAAAAGCTTCTGGTTTTTCCAGGGGCTTTTTTTTTGGATTAAATATTTTGGGAGCGCTCTTAGGTTGACGCGCTCCTAAATTCCGTAAGAATGATTGCGATCCATCATGGAAAGAGGAGCTATGGGAAAATTCATCGAAAAAGAGCATTTGTATAAAGGTAAACTCTACTTGGGAAAACCGGCGGGGTTCATCCGTTTTGCCTTGAAGCTTGTTTTGATCGAAATTGTGATGGCCCCTTTACTGGGATGTGATCCTTTGAATACACAATTCGAAGATTCCGAGTCTGCGATCATGTACGAGAGTTTTGAACCCCTTCCAGAAAAGAGTTCCCCCAGGGACCTCCGGATAATGACGTGGAATATTAAATTTGCTGGCGGAAGAATTGACTTCTTTTTTGATTGTCATGGTGAACGGGTCCATATGACTGAAAGTGAAGTGCGCCAGAATCTCGACGGTGTCGCAGAAAAGATTCGTTCCTACGATCCTGATATTCTGCTTTTACAGGAGGTTGATGTCGATTCCAAACGTTGTGCTCACGTCGATATGGTTCAATATCTTCTTGACCACACCAACCTTAATTTTGGAAGTTATGCTTCTCAGTGGAAGGCCGATTATGTGCCAAGTTATGGTTTAGGCCAGGTTGACACAGGAAGCGCCATACTTTCAAAATGGAAGTTTAAAAATGCGGAACGTGAATCTCTTCCCTTGATTGAAGAGCAAGATAGTTTAACTCAATATTTTTGGTTAAAACGAAATCTTTTGGTGAGTGAAGTCTTTACTCCCAACGGCATACTTTCTGTTGTGAATGTTCATACCTCTGCATTTTCAAAAGACGGTACAAAGAAGAAACAGATCGATCGTTTTAAAGCACGATTGGATGAGATTGCTGCAAGCGGAAAAACCTTTATCGCTGGCGGTGATCTTAACACACTTCCACCTGGTGCGGAAAAAACCTCAGAGTTTGAAGACAGTGTTTGTCCAAGAGGAGAATTCGATGCAGATGATTATAGTAAAGAAAGTTCGTGGTTAGGTGAGCTATACGATGATTACAATCCTGTGATCCCTCTAGATCTTTTTCATAGTGATAACAAGAAATACTCAAGTCATACTACGGACAAAAAAGGGTTCTGGAATCGTAAACTTGACTACATATTTACCAACGCGGAGTTTAGCGAGGGGATGGTTCATCAGGACGAATCGACGGGAGGAGTAGAGACGATGAAATTATCTGATCACGCACCGATGACGGCGACCCTAAGGTGGACGAAATGAAAAAACTAATAGTGATAAGCTTGTTTATAGGTATCTTTTTTCCTTCTTCAATTTTTGCTGAGAATCGAAATTGGAGTTCGGACCGCGCTACTCTGACTCCTAAAGGTCGATTCGAAAGCGGCGTTTTTGGTCCGACGCGTTATGGATTAACCCAAGGCGTAGAGCTCGAAAGCCATCCCTTATTATTTCTGATCATGCCTAATGTTTCCGCAAAGGTGGCGCTCGAAGACCAAGGCCGATGGCGCATTGCGAGTCGCCATTCTGTGAATATTCCCACTTTTCTTTTGCGCGTTTTATCACGTGAAGGAACGGGTGGCGTGTTACCCAAGAACGCTCAAGTTCCTTTTATGCTTAGCATCGGAAATGCTTTGGTCGCTTCTATGGAACTAGAAAAAGAGCAATGGTTTACCATCGAAGGAGGTTTTGTATTTACTCCTTCCTTTGGCGATAAAGATTTCCCGGAAATCGAGCTGCCGCTAATTTATTTACGGACCGCCTCCTATCATGCACCGATATCCGTGCATGCTTCGCTAACCTTGGAGGGCGCATTTAGTAGTCAGTTTTATTATAGTTTGCAGAGCAAAGGTCTCTTAGCACCGGGTTATAATGGCGGTTTTTCGGCGGAACAACACGGGAAGTTGATTTGGCGGCCACACGAAAATTTTCAACTTGAAGTGGGTGTCATGACGGCGTTTACGAAATATCCACGTTTCGCGCGTCTCAACGCATTTCCGCTTTTTGATATCGAGTTTGCTTTTTAAGTCTCGTAATTTTGGCACCAGCCCGAAGATGAACAAATTTTGACCCTTGGTCTTTTTGGCCGTGACGTTACGAAATAGAAATCTTCCTTTTTTATTTTGATTATTGGGTGGGAGGAAATCCAAAACTGAGTTTTAACGCTTGATATTCATCCGAGATATTTCCGTCTTTGTCGCGAACAATGAGATCGGGTTCTTTCCAGGTTCGAAAGCTTTCGGGAAGATCTTTTGAAAGTACACATGCGAAAAGTCCGATATCATGTTCACGGCCTTCTTGCAGTTTTACCGTTCTCCAACGCACTAATGTAAATAGCGATGAGTCGATCGCTTTTTCGACCCGCTTTAATTGGTGAGAAGGTGTGGTTGGAAACACAAAACAAAAAAAGCCCCCAGGGCGTAAATGGGCTTGTGCACATTCAAGGTACACATTGAGGTCTCCTCGTATTTCGAAGCGACATGCTCTTTTCTGTTCATTTTGGGAAACGACTCCATCGGATTCTGGCCAATAAGGGGGGCTCCCGGTGATCAAATCGAAGTATTCATCTTCTCTAAGAAGGTCTTTTCTAAAATCACC
>JAUTBZ010166329.1:0-10639 GCA_032361785.1 Lepetodrilus galriftensis | reverse complement strand
CACACACACATGTGAATAGAGAGAGGGAACAACAGAAAGACAAACGAGAGATATATATATATATAAGAGAGATATTGAGGAGAGCTGTGTGAGAGAGAGAGAGAGAGAGAGAGAGAGAGCGACACCCATGAGAATAGAGAGAGGGAACAACAGAAATAGACAAATGAGAGAGAGATTGAGAGATAGGGGAGGGAAAGAAAGAACCAGAGAGAGAGAGAGAGAGAGAGAGAGAGAGAGACGTTATTATAAGCATTAATGTTCCTGGGTTTCCCTGTTTCTATATAGGAATCACACGTCGGAGTGAAGAAGGCAGTAGAATCTATATAGAATGCATATTCATGGAATCTGCCAAACAAAAAAAATAGAATAAACAAAGGGAGTAGGCCTATGTCCTAGGATTGGCCGTGTTTACTATTTATAAACAGTGTTGGAATTCCTATAGTAGGTGCCATAAGAAAGTAATCTTAGCATTAATACGTTTTAATTCAAGAACACCAAGAACGTAGCAAAGAAATTGACAGGTGGGTCTATTATGTATACTATGTTCCGTGCTCGTGAAGTATAAATCCAAGTTAATATATACAAGGGTGCACGCAATAAGCATGATTTACTATAATACCCCCGTCTGGCACTGTTACTGTTACCGAAAACCACGTGCTTGGCACCGGCGATTCTCAGAATCATGGCAATCTCAAAATAGACACGAGCGCGAACATCTTAAAGGAATCTTGCTTCGTTTCTACACATGCGCGTTGGAGCGGTCTGTTAACGGGAAGAGTGTGTAGGAGAGACAGAACTTGAGATAGAGAGCGAGAGAAGAGAGAGAAAGTTTCGGGGAAGTTTTGTAGTCGGTAGAGAAATTAACGTCGTCGTCCTCATAGTAGTTGAGGAGAAGGAAAGTTGAAGCTGTTCTAGGATTATATTGTCTGTGAGGACAAGACACCTATCATGGCTGCCCAGACTGTTCAGATTCAGAGAAGGTCCGCCCAAGAACCCTGGGGGTTTCGGTTACAGGGGGGTAGCGACTATAGGATGGCGTTATGTGTTAAAAAGGTAGGTGGAATCTGCGTACTGACGTAGGTATTTGTGGACGTGCGTGTGTACTTCTAGAACAGGAAACTATAACTATCTCACTTTCCGCAGCTTTCCGACTACGGGCATGGAGTTGGAATCCTTGACTATTTGGTATTATAGAAAGTTGCAGCTGCCGTTGCAAAATACCTTTATAAATATTTATTTTATTTTAACATATTTTATTCACATACAATCAATAAAAGTGAAAACACCTGCCGTACATTAAATTATGTTCCTTATTTTATTATATTTAAAATAAATATGTATAGGCCCTATATATCTACGGGGCAAATGTTGGGTATGCGTGTTTAACCTTCCTCCTGCCGAAGACAGAGAGGCCCTTTTGAACAATGATATTGATTAATTCAGAAAGAAAATGGTATAACGTATAGCATTCTTTCTTTCTGAAAACCATGTTATAACGTCCATATGAAAGCATCTTTTAAGATCACAGTAACTCGTCACCTAAGGTATTTAAAAAATATATATTTTGGGGAGTACAGTGAAATACCTAAACTAAGTATGAAATACTATATTATTATAATCTCATTAACGCAATTCCGGAAGTGATGCGATAAAACAATACACGGTGGGCCCTGACATGTTTACGTATGTCAGAGCGAGTTATCTCCACCTGTTTGAGCCTATCACGCGTGTATCACCTCTTAACTGGTGTGTGTATCTAAATCGAAAATAAATTGGTTAGAGCGGCACTAGCTCTTCGTCACTGGCCAGTAATAATCTGGAACGGTAGAATTTCTTCTTTGATAGGTCTTAATTATTGGTAGCTTGATGCTAGCGTGCATGCATTGGATTACCTATTATTACCTAAAAGGTGGTCAGACAAGGAGATGCTCTTTTTCCATGTCTGTTATTGCTACCGATAAAAAAAAACCATTGGTGGTATACTTGGTACATATGGCTTTTTGTACAACACTACTGTACATTGATTTAATTGGTACGTAGGCCTATGCTTAACCCTCTCCATGTTAGAGGCAACCGGAGATGTCCTGAAGAACAGTACCTGTGCCTAATCCAGCATGAAGAGGGTTAAATGTGTGTCTCGTGTATGTGTATGCGTGCATGCGAATTTGTTATATATAGGCTACTATTATAGTATTCATTATTTGTAAGTATAACAGGGAACATTATATGTGATAGCTTTTAAAGTGTATTGCTTGAAATTGAATCAAAATATGTAGCCAAAATTAGGTAACCGCAAAACGTTTGCTTATTAACCAATATGTTAATAACTTCCAAAATACCCCACAAACAAAGGACAGTAGTTTATATATTCTTTCAGCATGATTGCCATACTAGTGTTTATATGAAATATATTAGTAAACCCGTATAAATTCGAAATTATTTCTTTTAAAGATATAGGCATAGACGGCCTGTGTATATTGAAACACATGCACATTCCTATCTCCCAGGTGTACTGCCACTACTTATAGGCCTACACTCCCGCAATAATGCACCAATTACTGACAGTCTGGTGCCATAACAGCTGCATAATGACTAATGTCATAAACGCAGTACCGCATGTACCAGTTTTATGCATCAGTCACCACTGAACTGCACCGAGTCGGTCCCCGTCTACTATAGAACTGGTAGACTACTACGCGCCAAATTAGTCCTCGACGTAACCCGATAGCAGCGCCGTTCTCTATAAGGGCGTGGGCTCGTCAGTGCACCTCGGCGAAGATCCTTTCGCCGCGGAGTGGGAAAACAAACCCTCAGAATGGGGCAGACCCACGACAGCGGGGGTAACGTTATCAAACGACATTTACAAGCTGGAATGTCATGTGTTAGCGGAATCGCCCGATCTCTGTTGGAACAGATGATGGTGATTATGCAACGGAAATTTGTACAAGGAAGGTGATTGTTAAAAGGAGACAGGAGGCGCGCGTGTGTGTGTAAAGGGGAAGAAGGAAGGGGTTAAAGCAGAGAATGGGTACCCGTAAGGATTGTAATAATAATAATCTTCTAGCGCACTGAAAGGCAGCTTGGGTTGTATATCATCCTCGAAACACAGGCAATTATGACTACACAAATATTTGACGGAGGTTAGATGTAATCATAATATCCTGGCCCCGAGATTACGAAACTTTCTGAGCACAAAAACGTACCCAGACTATGACGTCACATGACGTTTTATGAACACAATTCTGAGTTGAGTATGAAATCGTACTCAGAACAGTTTCGTAATCTCGGGCCCAGGTAGTAGCTATCGGGGTATTATGCCAAATCGATATGTTCGTGTTAGTTTAGCGACTAGTGTCTGATGATTACCTGGACAGA
The DNA here is from genome assembly GCA_032361785.1 of Lepetodrilus galriftensis. Classification (NCBI taxonomy): domain Eukaryota; kingdom Metazoa; phylum Mollusca; class Gastropoda; order Lepetellida; family Lepetodrilidae; genus Lepetodrilus; species Lepetodrilus galriftensis. The sequence continues at coordinate 7,264 of JAUTBZ010166329.1, read as the reverse complement.
TGTCTGCATTTCTTCCATGAAGTATCAGCAGTGCAAATAAGTCCACAATGTGCATACGTGTACGCAAACAATCCAGTCTGTTTGCACCGCTACTCAATTCAACGTATCGTCCATCTTTAGAGAAATGTTAACACTATAAAGTAATTCTTATTTATTAATCCTGCGCACGCTGTTATACCGTTACACAGACAAATTAGGAATTTCCATTTCCAATCACAGCTGCTACACATTTAAGGGGATTTGTCTGTGTAGACATTTGTGTCTGTACTTGTTGCAAGGGGCACCATCAGTGCATAGAGTTCGCCTTGTACATATGTATGGCACCAATTCCAATCTAGATCTGTTTGCACTACTATCCACATTTATACAGTGGACACGGGACATCTATGAATGAAGACTAATACATATACATCATGAAACAATAGTATAACATCATGAAACAATAGTAATTATTAGTATTCATTTGAATACTATTAGGCCCTCTCAGAGGATTTAACGATACCGGTTTATGTTGATGGTAAACTATCGAATAGTCCAGTATTTACGCACTATAAGTACTGTGTTGCGCGTGGGATTATAGTGTTAATTATTAAAAATGATTATAAAATATTATTTAAATTTCTCTTGGTCTTCGTTGTCCATATATAACCCACACTTTAAAGATAATTAGGATGTACAGTTGCTTTATGGAGTACAACTGGTTGTTCAGTCATGTATATTACACAGACCGTTGTGATTTAAATCTGACTATCTATCTTGAACATTAATTATGAAATATGGAAGTTAATAATGGGAGCGCATTTTTCAAATTAATATGGAGTGACTTCCAGATTTATTAGTGTAGTAGAGTTGTTTTGCAATCATTGACCTAACGGAATGTATAGTACATGACTACCAGAAAACAACTGCATGACGCTTAAAAACTTACTCACCTAACCTCGTTGCCAAAACCATACAGAAAACCTGAAAAAAATGCACTTTTTGACTTACAAAGCGAAATGTCATTAGACACAGGGTTTTCAAATAACAACCACCGAAAGCGGAACTTTCATGTCGATGATGGAGAGTCTCTGCAACGTCAATTCATATAGTATACATTGTCTTGGCCGTAGCACCAAAGCCAAACGTATACATGCATACACGTGCTAACGCTGATGTGAAAACGAGCTTGGAATGGTAAACAGATTCAACTCGCATCACTTCGTCTGACATCAAGCACGCCTCTATGTACCAACACAGCGAGGTTACTTTGATCATTCTATGGTAAGCAGTTACGTCCCGTGACTGCATCGATATCACGCTAGGGGCCGCCATCTACCGAAACGCACCTAACGTAACCTTGACCTTGGCATGAGCAGCAGGTGTCCGTCAAGCATGCGTCCCTGTGTGGAGTCGTCCCTAGTGTATTTTAAGCGTATTCAGAATCTGGTGCTGCTAGGAGCAAAGAGGCACATCAAAGTGGCATGATGGTGTATTCTGTTTCACTATATATCGTTGGCATGGTTCGACGCAAATAAATGATATCAGATGCATTTCTCTGTGTTTTCTTACGTCAATGGAATATTTTGACAGTCTGTATCTGTTGGTATCTATCAATGCATGTATCAATATGCAATGATATTAATTTCTCATAAAAATTAGCTTGTGAATGTTTATATTATAAATATATTAATATAAATTAAAGATCAACATCTTCTATTGCACATAGCCAGTATGGTTGAAATGCTATAAACTAGAGTGAATGCTTAAACAATAATAACAGTAATAGTTAGAGCAACTATGATTTGATATAAAATATTTACATATTTTCAAGATACATCCAAGAATGCATAGGCCATAGCTATTACGTACAATTTGTAAGCACGATTCCAACAGAAATATGACATTTAATATCAGCTATTGACCTCATGTGAACTGGTATCTATGTAAAAGCACACGTAAATATCCTTCCATTTTATTCATACTTCTCTTCTGCTTTTGTACATACTATTATCTCTTTTCTGATATATTATATTATGTTATACGAATGTAGTTGATGTAAATATTTCAGGAGCGGATGTTTTCCTAAGTTGGCATAACTTGTACCCACTCCCGTTGTATTGTGAATAAAATATGTTTAAGCTAATCTATGTAATTCTAGGACACGGTCCCGTTCTCGGAACACTTTGACCAATAATCACACACAGGCTACTCTCCACACCGACAGTGGTAGAAGTACATTTCATGACGCCCGTGACAAAGCAATTCAGTGTATGCTTCCATGAGCGAAGAGTTGTCGTAAAGAATCTGAAACCAGTCAACCTATGTATTCTCCTCGGGGTAATCCTGTCATTGATGCCACGGACCTCGGATGCGTGGCTTCTCAGTGATGTACATCAACAGTGACACGGAACAGATGCGTTATTCCTGTACATCCACACCACTGGAACACTCACCGTGTTCGCCGTGTTCGTCGTGTCACAAACTGTGACACTGATTATGCACGTATAGATAGTATTACAGAACCATTAGTGCTAAAGGCATACGTGCGCACATAATATTGATGCTCGTTTTGGACTAGTTCTTAGCTACAACCGCAAAGTACATTCACTTGGCATACATGAAATCATGTTTGTTCTTTAAAAAAAACCTGTTCAAAATGGTCGTAATCGTTTTTGCTTATTAATTAAAAGGCAAACAAGCACATTATAAAGTAGTTGATCTAAATAGTGATCTGACGGTGCCATCTGAAAATGGGGGCGGGGATGGTGTGCAGTGGAATAAATACCTGTGATTATATATGCCTTTTATAATGCAAATCGTAGGGGACATAACTCGGTCGTGCAACTCGGGTTAAATTGGAAACTCCTAAATCTGCCTTGTTTCGTTTTATTTATTGTCTTATATTGTCGCGATATAAAAACAATACATACAATATGAAAATAATGAAAACCAGAGCGACATTCGGAAAGTGTAACTAACATTTCCGTGGGCTAGCACCATCAGCCGGTGGAAATCAGTATTATATAGTAAAAGCAAAGAACGTTCACACAAAATACACAAGCCGTGATTTGAATGCAATAATATTAAACGTGCATCTAAATCCTAAATTCAACGAAATAACTCAGTGAGCATGGCTGATACGAATTAAGAAAAATAATTTTGGAATTCTAATCTGCATGGACATAATTTATGAATACTATCGGGGCACTTCCTAATTGGAGGGTTAATGAGGGACGAAAATAAGGTCAATACAAGGGACGAGAAGAAAGTCAATACGAGGGACGAAAAGAGGGTCAATACGAGGGACGAAAAGAGTCACGTAGAGTTACTCGTAGCTGTCTTTACCGCAATCACTTAAAGCTGCTACTAACGATCTATTTTCCGAGCCAATCTCAATACCTTTCTCTATAAACTAGCATACCATTGACTGTACCGCAACAGTCAGCGCCTACTTAGCTACTACGGCCGAATATTCGACCCTATACATTAATTTATTATTATTATTATTGTTATTATTATTATTGGAGATGCTAAATATAAATCTCATATAACGCCATTAGTGGTAACCAACAGCTATATGCCTTCACAATGTGTCAGATGATATCTATCTTAGATGTTCCATTAAGTACTACGTAGTGTTCACGATTTCAACAGCATTGGCTTATTCTTAGCAAATATGGATTTAGTATGGATTCCCATCGTTTACTTTGACACGTGGTTTATTTTCTGTTGTTGTAATTAAGTCTTCTATATCTCATTCATTTTCTTTCTAGTTTCAGATACCTAGGAATTTACATCCATGATAAAGCTATATGGCAGATTTTAGTGTGTTACCAAGGCTAATACATTATGGTACATTTTACAGTATACAGTACATGTACGTTGAAATTTAAGAAAAATGTTTTGTTAATAAGTTGTGTGAATGATGTTGTATTTATATATTTATCTACTTTTGTACTGATACCTTTTACAATGTAAAACGAATTTCCTCCTTGACAATAAATATACATGGTATATTATTTATTATTATTATTATTATCACCATCTAGTCGCAAATGGGTGAACAATTCCAGAAGCGACGTTAAACTCCATAATTATTCACTCGCTCACAACACCACCACCACCACCATCATCATCATCATTATCATCATCATCGTAATCATCATCATCATCATTATCATCATCATCATCGTCGTCGTCATCATCATCATCACCATCATCATCATCATCATACTCGTCATCATCATCATCATCATCATAATCAGCAGCAGCAGCATCGTCATCATCATTATTATTATTATTATTATTATTATTATTATTATATTATTATTATTATTATATTATTATTTTATTATGATTACATACACAGTGGCAGTGCATGTCATCACTGCTGTCTACAAACCAGAGTGTAGGGCATAGACTGAGATCTGCACATCTCTACAGCTTGTTGTGACACCACCCCTCAGGACAGCGTATAGTGACAGAACCTCCAGAACAACAGGCGCTGTCCTGCAGAATACACTGCCACTTGAATCCTGAGCTGCCGAAGACGTCAACAATTCCAGACCCAGTAATCTTGAACAACGACGATAGATCTTGGTTCATACTAAAATGCATAGTTTATTATCATGTTGTTATTGTATTTTATAGCGTATTTAAAACAAATATCCTCATATATATTAAAATGCATACATTATTATAATATTGGTATGCTATTCCATATACATGTATATATATAGTTTTAAAAAAGGTAATATTTTATCATACTAAAATACATTATCTATTATCATGTTGATATATGGGGAGCGACATTAATACAGGCTGTTATCATCCTGTTTGTCAATCCCCTCTCATGATTTATGCATATTGTGTGTATTTTCTTTTATGAGAATAAATATTGTTTAAATCATGTTGATATGATATTCCATAGTTACTTTTTAAAACTATTTTCTCAAATACTTTCGCTGCATCAGAATATACTATTAGTACAGGTTTAAATAGATACTGGCAATGGACATTCGAAAGGTGTAATTCCAATAAAATATCCAGCAAAACAACTCGTAAATTCCAACGAGGAAATGGTCTGACAAAGCCATTGAAGGAGTAGCCATACTACAAGGTGTTAAGTCGATAATGAGGTATTCGATAGTTGTAATGTGCGGACGACTAATCTCCCTGTCTGATTGTTGAGATAAACAATGACCGTCTCAAATGTCCAGTAATTGGTATGATTTGTATTGAAATTCGCTCAACTCGTGTCAACATTCTCTGGCGGTTTTCTTGACTCTGCGAGCGAGGTGCAAAGCAATTTATATAGTGTCTCGTAAGCCATATTGGCGGTATTGTCGTTTTAAAATCGGAATGTATATATGTGTATATTTTACAATGTGACACTTTAATATATATTTATCTGTCTCGCTACAAAATATGACAGTCAAATTCTTAAGAATGGCCATGATACTGTTAGATACTGTGTCTATTGTGTAAGGGTAATGTGTGTATGCATGGGTGAAAATAAAATGTCTGTCTGTGAAAGCTCTCTGTCATTACTTTTAGAATTTAGTAGATAATATGGCGACAACGTCCGAAATAATAAATCTAATTATGTTAATAATCTGATTTGAGGTGAGTTAAAAGAATTACTATCTGCATATAGATCTAGACACAACATCAGTATATGTATATGCGCTTTGCAAAGGCTCGCTTGGCAGTCTCTGAAAAACAAATAATTTGATTACAATGTTCGTTGTTACTACGGATTAGCTTACTATTTTCACAAATGCACTGGAATACACTAAAGACCTTTGTTAGATGTAGACAACATAATAACCTCCTTTCTGAAGTAAACCATTGAAAGTATAATGAAGGGGAAAAAAAACGTAATAGAATTACCTCCCCTTTGTCCGCTATTTGGAACAACAAAACATTTGATGCACTTTGCATGTACAGGCTTAATCACATTTAGCTCGCTATCGATAAGGTCCAGTACCAATAGGGCTATATATTAGGGTCAAAGAAAGACTGATACATACAGGGCAGTGGTCAAGTTGAGTGGTCAGTGTGAGTGGTACCGTACTGGGGGCAGCTTATTCTTCCTTGTCCGGTGGCTTTGTAGCGCCAGAAGATCTGCTCAAATGGCCGAAATATCAATATTCGTGTTTACCAGTAATCGACAGAAGTCAAAGCGCGCACGAATGTCACACAACCATTCCGTCTCTTACTTGAACAAAATGCCAATAAAGCCACCATATAATAACAATGCGATGCGGAGAGACTTGATTAACTCTCTTAACGTGATTGCCCCCCAAATCTCGTTTTGTCACGCTTGAAGCGCGAGATCTCGTGGATTTTCAGTTACAGCCGATTAAAGAGTTTCAAGACAAATATTCAGCTTTTTCTGGGGTCCATCTGCACAATATTGAATAGATTTTAAGCTATGCGAATCAAATCTAGGGTAATTACATTGGAAAATGCCCCTCGATCTTTTTCAGGGCAACTTGAATGAGACTGAAAAAGCAATTCTTCTTTGACGACCAAATGATTATTTCGATGAGAATGGGATTTCTGGGTTACTAAGTAAGACAGATCTAGATAACGTTCATCTAGTACGAGGAATTGATAGAAGTGGAGTACGACTCCGTGGATGATAGACACTCTGTTCTCTGACAAAAACGCACCAAAGACTAACTGAGATTACAATTAAGACGGACGTGAGATTGCATCTCGTTCCAACCCTTATATTTATCTAGTGTCGGCCACGTGAAACGGTCATTGCTGCTTCATCAAGTGTGGAGAGTTAAACATGCTAAGCACCATGGATATTCATGGACGTTCATGTAAATTATACATCACGTATTATTAATTTTTTTATTTTATTTTTTTTAAATTTCTTTAACGATCGACCTCTGCGATATATCTAGGGCATTCAACGTTTAAATAGCAACAATCTAAATGCGAAAAGATAACACGAATACCTATGATTAATGTGTACCTCTTCAAAGGACTGAGAATTGAGTTTTGACACTTCAAAGAAAGTTATTGGATATGCAATCCTATCGGCTCTCTTGAACAAATTAAACTAAAATAATCGATGGAGGGATGCTGTTTTGTTTCTCGGAATCAGCATACTTGAAAAGTGAATATTAACATTAGCCATAAGATATATTAAATTAATAATTAATGCACTATGCATTTAATTAATACGAGTTAAAGGCATAATATCACAGCTGATAGACCTGGATAATGGACAAACGAATTTCGATCTGAGACTAATTGCGCTTGA
>JAUTBZ010166328.1:0-24290 GCA_032361785.1 Lepetodrilus galriftensis | reverse complement strand
CCCCCCCCCCCCCCCCCCCCCCCCCCCCCCCCCCCCCCCCAACGTAAGATGACTATGGTTGTGGATATGCTGGTGAGTGTACACAGATCTGAAAGTTCTATGTCGTAGATGTCGTGATTGAACTGACGTGACTTCTGCAGGCCGCACAGGAAGATGGCGTGCATGGTGTCGGCGTCTTCAGAGATGGTGGCCAATAACTTCTTCCCCGGTAGATCTTCGATGAGCGAACATGCGCGAACATTAGTCTACAAGAGGAAATAGTTTAGTATCAAATTTGCTGTTACATGGTCACACATTTCCAATACTACCACGTCTACTAATTACAGATACAGGTGTAGTTTAGTTTCAAATGACATACATATATATCCATGCCTATTTAAAGCCATACATTAAATTTAGAAATAAATAATTCAGTCTTGTGATCGACTATATGAGAGTATACGTTAGCTAATTACAGTACGTAGTCATACGTGTCTGTCCTGTGTGTAGGCCTATACCCCACGTACCCGTACTTCCACTGTCTGGTTGTGTGGGTTGACCATGGGGGTAATGGGTTTGGGGGAGGGGGTCAGTAAGTACGACAGTGCCACCGTCCCAGCTACCGCCAGAGCACCAGCTCCGATCTGCCCCATTCGGGTCTCCAACATCTAGGACATCTTTAACCGGAAGTCGTCCATTATGGCGGCTATTTACAACATCGGATCTAAAATAAATTCACACCAAACCCAGATTTACATGAGTACGTTAGGAGTAACTTGGGACTGTGTCCCACAGGTGATATATCGCGAATCACTATGTATGGATCTATCATTGGTATGAGCATTGGTACATTGGTAGATAGCATAAAGTCCTATGGATTGCAACTGCTCACTACTATCCACAAATCTACAGCACATACACACTCACTATCTTCTTAATCATTTCCTACAGACCAAACAGTTAAATACATCGAACTTTGCGTGAACCACCAATAGTAGCTACAAGCAACAGATCCGTTGGTAGCACGGAGCGATCAGTCGATGTTCTAATATAACTGTTAAATGATAGTCCACTAAACTAGCATTACACACACTGGAGGAAACCTGGGGCCATGTTCCCAAAACTATCGTATTATATATGTAACGACATCGTTAAGCCTTCGTGGAGAAATATTTGATGATACCGAAAGAGCCAAACTGTTCCTCCACAAAAGCATATCGATGTCGTTACATACTAGTATACGATAGCTTCGGGAACATTACCACTGGATTAGTATTAGCAGATATAAACTCAAAAGTACGTACACCTACGCGTGAGAGTTGTCCTAACTATGACCTTCTACAAGAAGAGCTGCAGAAGAACAGACTTGATGAAAGCACAGTAAAGCAGCACCTACCAGCAGTCCTCAGACCTCAGACCTCAGACCTCAGCCAGAATGTCACTGACAACGTGGACACGCTGTGCCACACCATCAGTTCAGATAGCGTGTCACCAGACTGACATAATTGATGCAATTATCGTTACGAATAGTGAAATACATTGTGCACACAACTCATATCATGTCGGCTGCTGTGTCATTGCATACTTCTATATTAATTATTCTCAGACTATTGCACACACACAATCGAGTCAAGTTACATACACTATTTACAAACAGAATGATAGATGTAGGTACCAATATGATACTAAATTATACTCGTGTTACCGTGAGCTCGTTAGCCAATAATGTTCTTCTAATAATACTGTACGGAGTATGCACGGTATTAGATATTTTTTTGGCAACTATTGATCTATAGCCAAACAATAGTAAGTGTTATCATTCTCATTAGCACTGTAACATGCGTCACATTGTCACTGACATCCATTAATACTTATCAATAGTTGACATTAGAATACAGCTGTTATATTTACATAATTTATACAGAGTGCAGTACATATATCCTGAAGTTTACTTCTAGATTTTTTTTTGTGAATATTGAAACTATAATCGTGTTAATTTAAATAGACCTTGCATATTTTTTTAACTGTAAAATTAAACGGGTGTCAGAACATAATAGTTTACTTTATGATTTCGTGAAAACAGACCCAAACTGTAGTAGAAAACTAAGCTCTGACACCCGTTTTATTTACATTTAAAAAACACACGAGGTCTATTTAAATGAACATGACGAATACATATTCGATATTACTCACGTAGGCCTACACGTTGGAACATTATCCAACATAATTAATTATCTGGTAGCTCTAATTGCTCACAGTTGCCAGTAATTACCTGTTTTCACAAATACGGCCTTTGATGATGAACTTCATTTAAACATCTGACAATAAAAGTGTCAGGAATTTCATGCAGTTCTGTTGCAATATTTTCTTAAATGTGCAACATCCTTCCACTTTACTGCGCTGAATACGCCACTATTCCTAATGCATGTATATTTATCAGCTGTTAATCGAATACTACTTGATCTCCACAACAATCTGTCCTGTCATATCATCAACACCTCATAGAGCCATACTATGAGCCATCTGTGTCTTATGATCCATCCATAATCACTACCAATGTGTTACCAGTATGTTTGCGTTTGAATATGTTTACAAGGAGGTTCAGAAACAAAAGTGAGTGCGAATCGTAGACTGTGGGTGACCGTCAACAACAGTCTTAGCAGAAACGGCTAATTACTCACAGTAGTTATGCATGACCTCTAAAAGGTTGCCATATCAATGTGCTATTAATATATTACTAACTGTAATTAATGCACTGTAAATATGCTCACATTACGCGCACACAACTTACGCAAAAATGCTAAAATTGTATTTAAATAGTATTGTATTGTTTGTTTTGCATCCGTGTACATATATTTTGTGGTTTATATTGAATCATATACAGATATTTGGACATTATACGTGTATACTTTTAAGAAGTTCAGAATGCTAAGTGTGAATATGTGACATTTAAAACAAATGTGTAATTTTTCAAACTGTGTATACATGTAGAGAGATATGTGCATGTGTAGACTAATTGGAACTACGTCTCGGTATGGTTATAATTACTAACATGAAACAACAAAGATGAACCATTCTAGACAACAGGACCCAGTGGACATGTTATTACGGCTGAGACAGTGACCGGAAGGTCGGATGTTGGACGTGACCCGAACCATTAATATAACCATGGTCAGAATGTGACCACAACTGTTTACAGTATACTAATTAAATCTACGTTATTAATATACATCTCCAAATTAATATAGGCCTACTACTATTCATTATCGTTCACGCTCGAAGAGCTAAAACATAGACAGCAGTGCTAATTGGGTATACCATCTCCATGGCGACCTGGGTTACTTGAGGTATGCTATATGCTTGACGGATTGGAGCCATTTATCTTGGCAAACATGTAGTCATATAAAAATACTCTTAACTGCGATGCTGACAGACTGTACAGGTATTCATATATCACGTACTGAGGTCACTCTGAACATTTACAAACATGCGTAAACGCATAGCCTATGTATAAGATATCCTAAAGGCATATAATCACGGTTTGTTGACAACTTTCATGGCCAACGTATTTACATGAAAGTACACGTATGTACATTTTCTTTATCTTTCAATATTTTTATTTATTTTTATTTTTATCTCGTGATAATCTTTTTTACAAAACTGAAAATATATATGAAAACCAGTTGGACCTGAGGAAAATGTAGCTTGCTGCCCAACCTACTTGTATAGATAAAGTAAATGTATATACTTGCATGTGAAATACATATGTTAAACCATGAACTATGTCAACACACCGTGAGAGTATATTTTTACAAACTGTGCGACAGTCACTATAAGTAGTAGTATGCAGAGCATATGAAATACATTAATTACAGCCTAAGTCATTAAACATACAAATAGGTCCGAAAACAATAGCAAACCCCGGTTACTGACACCTAGATAAAGTAAACTTACCCTCAAGTCGGGATGCTCTTTAAGATCCAGATAGCTATTAGTCTGATCGTGAATTACAGCTTGTATGTCTATAAGTGATTTGTCCTGATTAGTTCACACACAGAGTGGTGTGATGGAAGACTAGAAAGCAGAATACTGACGGGTATAATCCCGGGATAAGCTGTAGAATTAGTAACCAGTTGCAATACAATAGCAGTGGCGGTCACCAGCTTAGGCTTGGGGTAACCAGGGTATGCTGCCTGTATTATACGAGGCTTACGTTACTGCTGGTCTCTCTAACTTACCTGTACGTGTGTGCACAGTGCGCGGCTCACTACCTGCAGGCGGCAGGCCCTGATCTCTGATCGTAAATCCTGACTCACAAAACATAGGGTCAAGTCCTAATAGAGCGTGTCCGGATCAGTCGTGTCCGGATCAATTGTACCGGATCAGACCCATGGCACCAGGGGTCACTGGATCACAGGAGGTACACATGTTAACACCTTTCTGCGGCCATGACGGGGTCAGACAAGGTGCTAAGACCTTGGATGACCGAGAAAGCTGCTTAATTTCTTTCTAAGCCAACGTACGATCGATACACTATATTTGTCATTAACTTTTCATCATGCATTCACTTAGTAATTGATACCTAATAATACCTAATACTACTAATATCAATAATAACAGCGACAATAATAATATACATGTAATGGGGACAACCTCGTGTTTGCAAGCACGACCTACCTGGGTAGTATGCAACCCAGTCTTTCGTTTACTCATGCATACTATTGACCTATAGGTACGTACGTACGTCCTTGTCGTATATATACAATGTCGCTGAGTACTCATGTACCGTCTAATACCGGGGAAATGTGGACTGTCCAAGGTGGGACTATCGACTGACCAGTGACCACCGCACATTAGGAGATACAAATACGCTGCATATTCTTATATTATGTACATGAACTTACCTTGCCTGTTATGTGACTTTATATATAACCGCATACAGGAAAAACAATTATCTGGTCACGCTCCGTGTGTTACATCGTGATCACGCCAGGAAAATAATACTTTACCTATTGTGCAAATAATAGCATGCGTACGACCTTCCATAATTATAACTCTCCAAAGTAAAAGGTTGAATGAACACCCTACTAGTTGATCCTAAATCAAGACGTGTAATCACGTTTTGTTCACATATTTCATGGTCAACCATATTTACCTTATACCTGTATATCTGGCAACAAGCTACATGTTCCGCATGTCCCACTGGTTTTTAATAAATATATTTTCGAATTTTATTAAATTTATTTTTATCTAGTCATAACAATACGAAACAATAACCCGAAAACCGGGTGAACATGTAGCTTGTCTCCAAATATATGTGATTACTAATTCAAGTTGATAGTAAAAAATCCACAAAGCCATAGTAATAATATTTTATTCCTTATAATCACGTTTGAAAGACTACTAGTTTACAGTATTGATTTTACGCACAGTTCTGCGACACATTGGCAGAACACTTCATGACATTATAAACATGTATTGTTAACATGAGTCAGAATGTCGCAAACATTAACATAACATTATAGTATTCATAACTGTAACATACACGATTTGAGAATACACATATGTACACATTTTTATTACTACTACTTATTTTTTAGCGGTAATGTTTGCCTTTTTTACTTTCATACCACCTAGAAATTCTGTATAATTCCCCCACGCGTCATGGGACAGTCTTTTAAGATTTAAGAATAACCTTAGTGTTGTGTAGAATAAATAGCTTCATACTGACATACGCAATGCTAGCTATGGTCATAGATATATATCCTGGTTATGGTAAATATTATGTACACGTATATTTCACAAGAGTTAACGCATCTGTATATTATAGCTTACTACAGCTAGATGTTAATATCCAGAACATGTTCTCTGTCCTACTGTCATAGTCATTCTCCTGTCATAGTCATTCTCCTGTCATAGTCATTCTCCCGACATCACAACATTCTTCCACCGTACACAAACGTCCCAAGTGGAAGACGAATGGCAAGGAAGCAATCCCGCGTCCTGCACGCTAATCTGATCCGGATATCCGTCCACAGTCGCCATCAATCCCTCCAGAGTTATCAATGTACCATCATTCTATATACATGTACAAATAGTTTCAATGCTAGGAAAAATTAAAAGTGGGCGTCATCATTGTACATGCTATATATGTACACCCACTTCATGTCAGGTTTATCTTTCTAGGCACATATAGCCATGATACGTTTGAACCGAACTTTATTAATTTAGAGCCAATTTCGTTGTAATCCGTTGTACCGAAGGCAAGTTATATTGTATTACATATAGCGTCACGTTGCCATGTTAAATGTAATGTTGAATCAGTTTCAAATGTCCACAGTGTTGTACAACTGGCTGCTCACGCAGATGCTATCTTATTTACACGAGCTTTTCTTGTACAGCTCAGTAAAATAGTTCCCGAATCGTCGGCGAAGCTGTGGCCTCTTTGACTTGAAGGTAGGTGTGAGCAGACCGTCCTCCAGCGTGAAGGGGTTTGGGTGTAGGTGGATGTCTTGTACCTGGAGGACAGAGGACAGAGTAGTCACACGAGTAGGAAGGACATCAAGCTGGACAACCGTCCTTGTCCACAACGGTTCATAGCATTTATTTTCAATATTTAATGATTTTTGATATATAACATTGTTTCTTCTTCTAAAATGTAAAAAATCATTGCTTCAATGCTTTGAAATGTCGTTGACAAGGACTACCAATAACCCACAGAAACACCCATTCATGTGTTAGCCATTCTCCCTCTTGTATCGTTTGCGATGTATGTCATATATAACTTCTGTTACTGAATTCCTGTACTTATACGGTGATGCGATGCTATGATAAATAACAACTTTGGTTTTGTTGTCTCTCCTATGTATGTGATGGAGCACAACACAATTATGGCTACAAACAGGAACAACAACATCTGATATATATGTCTGTCTCTGAATGAGATGGCATTACGTGTTCAAAACTTGCGAATCCTGCCTTGGTCCCAACTTCAGCCATATCTTTCAGAATAATGTTCTTCACTTCCTGAAAGCGTAATATTATACCATTTAGAATGTGACTGACCGTGATCACCAATGGCATGTTCTACTACTAAAATGTATAGTTACAATGCATATGGGAAATACGTGAATATGTTCTTCATCGATTCATAAACATCATGTCAGAATTTTCGAATTATCATCGACATTGCACACGTGAAGTTATCTGTCAAATTCCTGGGTAGGAAGAAAATAAACACATATGTACGGTACCTCTGACTGACAGATTGTCTTCATGTCAACCGGAAGTCCGTGGTCCTTGGCCCACAGCGTGATGACGTCCTCGTCTGGTACCACCACAGCCATACAGCAGTGCTGGAAGCAGAGGGAGGAGACACGTACAGGAGACAGGTACAGGAGACAGGTACAGGAGACACGTACAGGAGACACGTACAGGAGACATGTACAGGAGACATGTACAGGAAACAGGTACAGGAGACGGGTACGGTACAGGAGACACTACAGAGAACAGTATTGGCATCTATGCTGCTTTATTCTACATTTTCTCTCTCTACTTTCTCTCTCACCTCTCCCCTTCTCTCTCTCTCTTCATTATCTCTGGTACGTTGTTCCACTCTCTTCAATCCTCGAAAGCCAGGCCATTATGACTACACTTCAGTCATACTGGCCGGGGTTTTAATAAAGGATGCACTCTACTAGTATTTACCTGCAGAGAGTCCCCATCCACAAAGACTTGCGCCACGAATTGACTGCGACTGTACACGGTCTCCATCTTCTCCGGGGCGATGTATTCACCCTGTGGCGGAAACACGTAATATAAGATGTTGTTGACTAGTCTAATACAGACTGAGAATAGTCTATCTATACAGTAGAGTTAAATTGCATAAATGCTATATTGTTTGCATCTTATAGTTGTATTTAAAGAAAAACATTTCGATCAGCACCGGCTCACACATTTCTAGCATCTGAATGAATATGTCAATATAGTAAATGTGTCCAAAGGTTTTAGCAAATTAATTCACAGTACGAACCTGGGAAAGCTTGAAAATGTGTTTCTTCCTATCGATAATCTTCAGAGCACCGTTCTGTTGATCAACAATATTAGTTAACAGATTGCTTTACAACGACAAAACAAATACACATATCTCAAATAACCATAACAGCCCAATTATCTTAAACTAGCATGACTTTATTGTTCTGAAAGACGAAATTTGATGTTGAAAAGCAGAACAAGGTTGACATTACCGGAAGCCACTTGCCAACGTCACCCGTATGTAACCATCCATCTTTGTCGATCGCTTCCGCTGTCTTCTCTGGCTGCTTGTAGTAGCCCTGCATCACGTTAGGGCCGTACACGCAGATCTGAACCAGGAATACATGCTGGAGTTAACTACCTAGAATCTAATGCATTCTACAAGAGGAGCTTCAACGTACATCATCGTCATCAAGCCAGGTATACCAGGAGACTGATCTGGACAATGGTCGAACAACATGTTGCCTGCCACGTTTAAAAAAGGTATTTTGACATTCATAACGGAACAACGAAAGGTTGATGACGTATTACATTGATACTGACTATGGCGAATGTTACAGGCTGAATGATGTATTGCAGGTATTTTAATTCCTTAGGTACCTCGCCCTCGTCGTTTATAGCACGGTAGTTCATTTCCGGTACATCGACAAGCTTGATGAGGTTACACATGATTGGACTTCCCACGTGCCCTGAAAGAAAGGAACGATCGTAGCTATAGGTGCATGAAGTTTCCTTGTTTGATGGCGGGTAGAAGATACTGGGACAGGAAGAAGACTGCTGCAGCTGCACGTTCTGATGCGTTATTCAGGAGGCTATTATTTTCTCATAACAATGTTTCCTGCACATCAGATTCTAGTGTAGTGGTGAAAAGTACGTTGTTTCAACTAACCGGAAGTGGTGTCTCCAGGGAACTGACCACAAACACCTGCCACAGCCTCGGTTTGACCATACCCCTCCATCACCTGATCAGAAACATGGCAAGTATCAGTCACGCTCATTCTGTCTGTGGACAACATTATGTCTACATGCTAGTGTTGTATATCTGTCTCCAGTACACACATACTATGCATTCTAGTGAACACATACCATGCAATCTAGTTGACACATACCATGCAATCTAGTTGACACAAACCATGCAATCTAGTTGACACATACCATACATCCCAGGGCACACTTGTAGAAGTCCAACGTCTCTGGTGCGAGTGGTGCAGACCCTGTGATCAACACCTCTAGCCGCCCTCCGAACATCTCCTGTATCTTGTGGAACAATATCCGGTCCCAGATACTGTTCCTTCGGACTACCCCTCTGTAGTGATAATAAGCAAGGGTATAATTTATAGTCATTAGTTATTCCTACTGAACTATATATTATACATTGGTATTACTCACATCATAATAATTATATGCTTTTGAAAAGGATAGTGCATTAACTGTACTTTGATAATCTCTGTAGCAAGTATATACACACAGTATATGTTGCCGGATGTGCTCTAGGAACACGCTCCTACCTGCGCACCTCTGCAAGTTTACTAGACACGGCCCAGTCAAGAACGTAGGACTTGATGGTGCTCGCTTTCACACTGGAGTACACCTAGGGGAAAATTTAACAAGTGCTTGATCAACAGGAAAATGAAAATGACAACTTAATATTCATCTACATTTTGTTCAAAATAGAAAGCACTAACTTGATTTCGGACCCTGTTCACTATCCTGGGTACTCACTTTATCTCGGACCTTGTTGAGTATTCTGGGTACTGTTGGGAATATGGTAGGCTGGAGCGTCTGCAGGTCGTCAAAGAGCAGGGTGACGTCACCAGAGAAGAAGCCAATGTAACCCCCACTGTAGAAGATCAACGTGTGGAGGATTCGCTCAAACATGTGTGCCAAGGGCAGGTAGGACAGGTGACAGTCTGTTGTCTTCAGGGCGCGCTGCTTCTGTTGGTGCACAAGCAGAGTAGGAGAGAGTCAGAGAGTAGTAGTTAAACATTGTTCCTAACTAGTAAGACATACTTGACTAGCTGTTGACAGTCTTAATGTCTGCAAACAATGTACGTAGTCGTAAGAATACAAACAGGTTAGTGCACTGCATATGATAGAATTTATGCTGCGTTTCTTGTTAAAACCAATAATTGATACTCCTTCATTTTGGACAGTCGACGTTTTGAACACACCCTTAATACGTAGACAAAACCGGCCAGCTCCGCAGCAAAGTTTCCATGTGTTAGCATGACACCTTTGGGGTCCCCTGAAATACAACCAAATCATGCTCAGAAAACCAAGACGTCTTTAGGAAAGAGGTACTAGTAATGTACTACCTGTCTATCCTATATCTACTAATGACAATCATATACTAGTAAGCATGGTCCAAGGTGTAATGTCGAGTTTCGAGGTGTGTGGAAACACTGAAGTTGTCATTGTATGTTGCTAACCTGTTGTCCCGCTAGTAAAACACACAGTCGCCAGATCGCTAGGCTTGGGAGGCTGAAAGTGTAAGTGTACATATGATATTTGATTTCAATATTATTTAAGCTACCACCGACTGACGATAATACACATGTCCTTTATACGTGTATTCGGAATACGAGCATACACGGCAATACACTTACTAGTATACAAGACGAAATACAAAATATTCATTCATTCATTCATCCATCCATATATGCTACATATTGATAAGGATTGTTGTTTTTTTTTCTTTTTTTTTTCACTAAACATCCGTACTATTATTACTGTTTGATATCTAAGTATGATATGGACAAGATATTGTGTATTCCCTGATTTACGACCGGACAACAATACAACCCTTTCGTGAATCGCAGGTCAGAAGTTTAACGACCGTTAGACTTTTACCTATCTGTGTTGTGCAGATAGGTAAAAGTCTAACGTTAAAGACTTATAAGTGAAGAATATTCATCTGATATTTTACTGCTGCTTCAATACTCACCACGAGTTTCACTGGCTCTCTTTTACCAAGATCCTGTGGAAAGAAGTTTCGTAAAATATTTCCAATAATATAAACATTTTTATTAAAAATTGGGTAAACTCGTTTTTAGTATTGTAAGTTCCCAGCATGAAGAAATCTGCAGCACACGGAGTGCTGAATGAATAATAGCAAATAAACGACAATTCCTGGAACAATTCAGGATGCAATTACATATCATAATAACATATCTTATATTACAACTACAATCGTGAAAGAATTATTTTGAACAGAGAAGTCGTCCTCAAACCTCCACTTCAGCAAACGAATGAATGTTTATCCCGTGTATCGCCGCCGTTGACGTCACGCCCGTGGTGATGTCGCCCATGATGATGACGGTGGTGAGACTGGGCATGGAGCCGGCGTTACACAGCAGTTTCTGTGCTTTATCTGACGTGTCACACACCACCGTCTTCATCTCCACTGCAAGCAACGAACATACTTAGATAAACATTTCTGAAGTTACTAAACATTATTGAGTACGATAGCATACAGATTTGAGTTCTGTATTATGTTTCACTCCAAATTAATGGCTCAATTCCAAAATGCAAAATCTGAGATGAGAACGATACCATACTTAACTCAGATTTTGCATTTTGGAATTAAGCCATTAATTTGGAGTGGAACATGATACCGAACTCAAATCTGTTCGTAAGCTTTGGGTCAGATAGTATATGTTCCTACGTCCCCAGCACTTCACTGCGTATGCTGTCCCTCCTCTCAGAGTGGAATGTAGTGTTGTGATAGATTGCAAATGATTCGTGGTAAAGGAGTCACCATGTAAGGATTAGCGGAACATGGACTTGTCGAGAAGTTAATAGGAATACCGGAGAGCAAGTGTTTCTAGATGTTGCATGTGTTACTGTTGAACTCACTGATGTTGATGATGTGTTACTGTTGAACTCACTGAGGTTGATGATGTGCTTGCAGGCGTCTGGTCCTAGAGTATCGTAGAGGGCCACGGTGACCATAGAGTACGCGTTACATGCCTGCTCCGCCAACACCCACTGGAAGGAAGCGACCACCAGTCAGTAATGTATGCTACACCAGTATAATATATGACTGCATCTATGTAGCGTGATATGATGCACTGTTAGCATCCTTGGTCTGTCAGTACCAGCTGGTGCTTGCAGGTTCCCTCTTGCCCTAAACTGACAAGCATTGGTATAAGTGAAATAATCTTGAAAGTGGCTAGTAACCTCAATTAAAATAAACACGTACGTTATTGTCAGTGTGACTCGGTTTGGGTTGAATAGATTTGCTTTGGTTATAGAGCCGCTTTTAAGATTGCTTCGCGTTTATCACGACTTTGCAGTTTATGTCAGGAAACCCGCAACACCGTGGCGCTGCGCATTGCAGTAACCTATCATGCTTGAGACGGAAGGACATTGTACACGCTTACAAGTCATTAGGACAATATCTAGAGGTAGTTTGACGGCGGAGTTACCTCGATCCTGTTCATGCTGTAGATACCCAGGTATGTGTCTGGTGTAGGTTGTATCCCGAGCTGAACCAGACCAGACCCAAAGTCACACGCCCTGTGGAACACCTAGATACACGTATAAAAAGCATTCAAAGAGAGTTTACTTTTCAGGGATGTTACAATTGCTATGCCATTGATAAAGAGAGTTTCGTATCTACTATGTTCATGAAATGCAGGCAGGTTACCTGCATTGGTATCGAAGGAACTAGGCACGGATTACTCCAGACAATCTGAGAGCTCTTTGAGATTTAAACTCAGTTTATTACTGAGGATCCTTTCTGAGAAGCAATTTTCAATTATAAAATGGAACTGACTTTAGTATTGGAAAATGGAAATTCCTGAAATTCCGACTCAAGTCATTTTATATTCGAAATCCCATGTTTCTATGGTAACGCCCATTACCTGCTCATACGTCAGATACGTGTACTGTTGTGCTGGACCTGCTCGGTTTCCTAGGCAACGAGAACCGCCTGCAACAATTAAATCCGGTTTCCAAGCGCCATGAACCAATATTGAATATGATTGAACTTTGGCACCAATGACGTCTATCTACGACTGGAATTTATTTCGACAAGTCTCACCCAGTTAAGCATATCCGCAAGTGTTGAAACTAACTTGAAAGTGACTGCTGCCGTCAGATAGGTATTTTAAGAATAGCTACTTAGATTTATGTCTGAAGTATCCCCTTGTTCGGTCTGGAGAGATGAATCGGAAAACGTAGATGTACATGTACCCTAACATACACTATTCAGTGTGGGTAAGCGGTGTAGGATTAGTGATGCATACTCCCCAAGGAGTTGAGAAGAAGGAATAAATGCACATTGATAGTCTCGGGTAGGATAATGCAGTTCTTTGAGTATATTTTCGAGAGCGGGCATAGTGCATTATAAGTGGACGTCTTATTAGTGTTTCTGTGGTAAAGGCTCAATTCTGTTCAATTTTCCTAACATATGTTCCCTTTCCTATACAATAAGGGTTTCTAAGCGTTTCCGTTTACTCACTGGACTTGTTCAAACCACAGAGGAATATTTGATGAAGAGTAGTAGATTCTGCGCATAAGCTCTTTAAGGGTTGTTTGTCGTCAATCTCCAACAGCAGGGGCGACGCTCGAACACCGTTCTGGCAACAACATGATCATATATGTATATGTCTTCAAAATTAACAATAGTACACATACTTACGCTTGCATGTGTTCTATTCTCTGTAGTGTATGTGTCATATTTAAATTAGTGCCCCGAGTTACTTTTATGGTTAATAGTTTTCGACAACATATTTGACTGTTCTGAAAAAGGTTTGTGAACCTACCCCCAATGAAATACTTTGTGAACCTACCCCCAAGGAAATACTTTGTGAACCTACCCCCAAGGAAATACTTTGTGAACCTACCCCCAAGGAAATACTTTGGTTGTGCGGGTCTATTGCTGGCTTCAGCGGTTTGGGGCCCGACAGGAGGGCACAGGAAGCCACAACCACTCCACCTACGACACAGGCACCAACTCCGAGCTGCACCGTTCTGGTCTCGAACACACTCTTCATTGCAGTATTGACGGCGTCCATGTTGGCTCCTGTTACATCAGATAACTACTCTACACTACTGAGTTACACATCGTAATACATTTACCGACATTGAATATAACAGGAATGCAATGTTTGTTAATTGTTTCACACATCTAAATATAGTGTTTCCATCTTCGTATCATTACATAAATATCATGTGTGGAAATGCATGCGAGGCTATGTGCATCCTCGAAAACAGGCCATTATTGACTACACTATAGTGTAGTCATAATGGCTTGGGTTTTCGAGGATGGGCTATGAGTATAACCGTCTTACTCATGTACTGTATAATGAATGGATGAATGAATGCTCTTTATTTCCTCCAATTGGTGTTCGGAGAGTACATACGTTAGTGTTGTATGTACAATCTTATGGCCATTATTCTATCCATTTCCGCATGGTATCGGTTCGCTACGACAGCGAGTATTTTGTTATGTTTTGAAGGTATACCTCTATTTATATACAATTGCTACAAGCCACTCCGTATTGGCGGAACAATTGGTCGCATTCTAAATGGATTTCTGCCTACTTCGTCCTCAATATCCATGTACATCACTCACGCGAGAATATAATGCCTGAACTTTCAACATGGCGACTGCAGCACTGGTATACAGGTATACTGGTATATAGCTGTACTTTAGCGAGTGCATATACATAGCTCTTGGCCTATATTAGGTCTACAACATATAGATGGAACACCAGATGGAGCATACACTAAATGTTTAAATGTTTGGTAGTTATAAACTGTTTATATTTAGGATGATAAGCATTATTTCAATATATGATATCAAATCCATAAGGAAGGTTGTATTCTAAATTGAAATAGTTCACGTACTATCTGAACGTATGTTATAGTGTAGGTACTTGGTACTCGTATAATCGCTTTATACATACTCATTACGTTATGTTATGTCAATAAGCTTATCGAGATAATGTAATGTAACCAGAGACGAAATGCAAGCTGTCGACATGTGTGTCCTATCTCGGTGTGATACTTCACTTCCTTCAACCATTAGTACGCAATACATCGACTTTGGCTGTTGTTTATAGTTATCGTGTAGAGTAGCTTACAAGAGTGTTTTACTCGTATCAAGGCATGTTTTGTGTGTACATGCCAGACTTGTACTAGACAGTTTTCCAACATCTGGTGATGGTGCTAACTCACTAGGATAGCATGTGTCTCGACGTTATAGATAGTATTGTCATTGAATTAATTAATAATGGCGTAGAAAATTGATACATATATAAACAGAACAATAATACATTTCCAGTGTTGTGAATGGCGAATAGCGAATAGCGACATCTAGACTAATTAGTCGTGGACTTTCTCCGTTATATATCTCTGAGTGCACTAGCTCATCATTCCGTAAAGATAGCAAGATCAATAACATAAATTATAATCAACTCAGCAAATATATATTGAAGATACTTATAGTGTACAAGTACTGGTAGCGCGCAATTAAACACATCAGACATGGGATGTACACCTAAGCTTTACGAAGAACGAGCATGGACCTTCTCTTACTGTTCATTACACCTCAGTGTCGTGGGCAGTGACATGTCGTGGTTCCAGAGACATGGGCATTGTTTTAATGGACTGCAATGCCTCAGTACTCCCGCAGTGCATGTACGCTGCACATCTCTGTAGGAATCTGCTTCAAAGATCACTAATTCGCGTACACGGTAATCCCATGAACACTTTGAAGACCGCAGATGTACATCCAATTGGCAGCTATTGACTGATTAGTTAAATTTAAATTCATTACATAATTACAAACCTTTATCGTCAGCGTGGTGTACGACTGCGGTTACACCTCCATGTCCAGGTACAGAAACTTTGACTTGTTGTTTAACAAAGTCCTGCTATCCCATCCGTAGCGGTTCCGGTCATTCTACGTCCAGCTCTGTCCTTGACCTCGTGCTAAGCTTGACCTCGCGCTGTACTGTACTGACCACAGGATCGCTGGTGGTCACAGATCGTACACTGGACAAATACTTATGAATCATATGGCTACATGTATACCTGTTTCAGTAGTTATAAACCTCCGCTAAGTGTCCTGGTCAGATAGGTTTTCTCTGTTAGGGTCCTGTAATTTATACAACAATAAAAGTAGTATTTTCAAAGCATTTCGTCGCAAGGACAATCTGTGAAGCGTATCAGTTTCAGTATGCGTTACAACATAGACAACACAGTAGATACGTTTCAAATACGTTTATTGAAATTAATCCAAGAGTAAGGTTACTTTCCTCACTCTGTATACATGTATAAGCCTTCTAGTAGTCCACGTAACCTGATAATATAACCAGTCTATCATAAAAAAGACTTCCACAAGTGTACATTTGTAGAACGTGGACGTTTAATGTTTACGACTATCTACGACATCTCCTGTATGTTAGATAAGATTGCTACCAACTACACAGGACATACACCAGCACACAACGCAATCGTTCATCGAGACATTCCAAAGTAGGTACACATGTATATTGATATACTAGTACTAGTATAGGCAAGCTGTTCATGCACACACCATAATTATATAAAATATACTAGTAGATAAAAAAGAAGTAAAAAAGACGTTAAAATAATAATAATAATAATAATAATAATAATGGCTACTTATAATGTGTCAAATTCACTCCTAAGGCATGCCATATTATTATCCCCGGTCCATGTATCTGTGTACACTCAGTGCGCCTTCTCAACTCCCTGGATAACACGAGTACGTATTTACATAGTAGGCAGGAACATTTATTCCTCTATTAATTACAGCAGTATGGAATTCCAGTCCACAGCATCATACATTGATCAGGCGAGTC
Organism: Lepetodrilus galriftensis; assembly: GCA_032361785.1. Classification (NCBI taxonomy): domain Eukaryota; kingdom Metazoa; phylum Mollusca; class Gastropoda; order Lepetellida; family Lepetodrilidae; genus Lepetodrilus; species Lepetodrilus galriftensis. Next base: position 7,440 of record JAUTBZ010166328.1, on the reverse strand, counting down.
ACTGTTCATATACGGTATTGCTGCGAATACGTGGCTACCACGTGTTCATGACACTGCCAATGGGTCGGGGGAGCACATGTATATTATCACCAATGTATTCCATTAAATATCGGTAGACGTACTCTCTGAAAAACTCTACTTGTCTATAAATAATATTGGCATGCATGTTCAGTTTTCATTGTTTTGCATAAAGTTCTTCAATCTTGTCCTTGAAGGTTTTTCTCAGATTTGGCCGACTGTTCTTGAAGGTTGGAGTGAGGAGCCCGTCTTTAACGGAGAACTGGTGCGGGTGGATGTATATGTCCTTCACCTGCAACACACACGCAGTATCGACTCAATGTGCATACAGTAGAGTAACGTAATCACAGGTCATACACACATGTCTGGCATTAATGAACAATGTACCTATTAACAGAATATTAATCTAGACATAAAACACATTTCTATAGTTAAGTTAACACAATAATCGCCTGCATTTGCCTATACTTTGCCAAAGCTCTATTGTTTAACTGATGCTAGAATAGTGAGCATTGATATTCCCGATGAATGTTATGAAGAAATTACAGAACATACCTGTTCAAATGGCTTCAAGTTTTCCTGTTTCCCCATCTTCAGCAAATCTGCCAGTACGGACGTCTTCACTTCCTGGGTGTGACAATCAGACATTACAATCAGACATTACCATCAGACATTACCATCAGACATTACCATCAGACATTACAATACGATATATTGTCAGACATTACAATACAGTATGTTGTAAATTGCAGCTGCGTGGCTGGGTCTAAATTGATGCTACACATGCAATGCATGACATTGTTAACTTGCTCGTCTTGTAGACAGAATTGTGAGCCCGATCAAGGACATTTATTTTAACTACATACTATAATAATAATAATAAATACCATATGTATATAGCGCCCTGTAGTACGATTTCCTGTCTAGAGCAAACATTGCTGTATATTAACAGAACTAAATTTATATATAATTAATCATTTATCCTAAATACGTCTGCAATTTTTAATAATTTGATTGCATCGATGGAATCAAACATATGCATGCTCGTATGATAACTGCTGAGATGACCATCACAACTGAATAAGAAATGTAGGCTATCCATATTCCAGTATGGTGATATAATAACTGCTGAGATGACGGGCACTACTGAATACTACATGTACTATACACTATACATCCCTGCAGAATTCCAGTGTGGTGTACTGACCTTGTCCGTAGCTAGTTCTTTAGGAGTCTTGTTGACGTGGTGTCGTTTAGCCCAGCCTTTCATGTAGTCCTCGTCCAGTGTCACCACAGCCATGATGCAGGACTGGAGGAACACACAATCACAGTAACAGTGGTACGTCTAGCAGTGTGAGTGTAGCCATGTGCAAAGTAAGTCCTAATACTATCGTCACTTGTAGGTCCTAGTACTATCGTCACTTGTAAACTTAAAGGGACATTTGTAATGGTATGCCATTGATTTTGAAATATCCATGGCTGTGATAGTAGTGTTGCTATGTTCAAAGTACCAGCATAAAAACTGCAATATTTCGAACGTCATCTCGTCATATAAAATTATATGTCATGATTTAGGGTCCAATTTGAATGGAAATTGGATTCAAAACTAGAGCTGAATACAGTTTCGACGATATATCGACCAATCCCTTACCGCAGTGTTAGGAGTTATCATAGATTGGCTGAACAATCATTGCTAAGCTAATGCTGGCTATAGATTCTATAGACACTGTGATCATTACTGACTGCATTTGATGCTGTTGATCTGAAGGATGACTTACCTTTAAACTATTCCCGTCCACGAAGCACTGAATGATGTACTGACTCCGCATGTATATGTTCTCTATCTTCTCACACGCGATGTATTCACCCTGTAGACAGATACACCATTCTAGTCAGACATATTTTCAAGAACACTAGACTTTTAGCAAGTCTTAAAAAGGACGTCATACTGAGATCGGAAGAGCGTGTGTGTGTGTGTGTGTGTACGTATTACTTTGGAACTTCCTTAATCTGACTATAATCTTCTTCATGTCGCAAGTCTGGCATCTAGGACGACTACTAGTAGCTATAGTTCTACAGCATAGATCAACATACGGACAGAAACCTATCTACATTGTCATCTTCCACAATAAAACTACACATCATGTGCTGATAAATCCTGATTTTAGTGTGCCGTTTCATGGCGGAAAGTACAGGGTATGACGTATAGTGAATGCTAAGGTTCGGACAAGACACTCTTGTGGAATGGGTGGGGAATAAGAGGACTGGTTAACTGGTCCATAGTCGTCGATTCTGTCGGATAACCGATAATTCCTATAATACGTAACATTCCATGTTTAACTAGTCACTCTTCTTTGATGATTCTTTTATGTAATCCCTGATTTTATAACATGATTAAAAATATATACAACACCCTTTCCTGATCATTCGTTCTTAGAAAATAGTTAACAAACACACTTTAAAATGTAGACACTTTCAATTCGTTCGTAACATAATATATAGTACCCATGTTCTTCAAAACGAATGTGGAAATATTGTCTATCTACCTATATAGCTACCTGGATGAAAATGACCAAACGACCGTCCTATTCAACAATCTGTGCAACACACAACTGCTTCCAAATAAACAATACCTACACATGTTATTAATCAAATATTAATCAAATATTAAAATGTGGTTGTGTAAAGCTGTCTCTACATAGAAATCAACAGTCTCATTTACATGATTTATGTTTGGTAAACTTCAGAAATACGCCAAGCAAAGTTACCCCAAAAAACTCAACTTATGTATACATATGCACTGGAATAAGTTTGCTGTTGAAAATTAATACTAGTAACACCTTTTACTTGATTGACATTTTTATAATTATATACATCTTCCACTATCACAAAATGTAAACTCATTTAAACAATCGTTTTAATTAAGATCTTGTCAACGTCAGAAATAACTTTTTTCTTATGAATGCAGAATCATGCAATTTGTTTTCTATTTTCTGTTTTACGTAAACTGTTTAAGAGTAGAGTCACTTTCAACGACGACAGATATACGGTATCCTTAATATCTTATTTTATTTTTGTTTACACAATGGTCATATAGATACTATGTTTCATATGTACTATTTGCATAAATACTTCCCAAAAAAACACAACGCATAGTGGTTTTAATTCGCTTATGACTTCCATATTTTAAGACCACTTCATCGAATGATTATGACATGTGTCCGATGTGTTCATTATTCAAGACAAAATTCACGTAAATGAAAACATCTCTCCACACGTTGTCGTGGTCGCTGACAAAGTTCATCCCAATAATGCTCAATCCAGTTCAAATCTAGCGATTTAGACAGTTATAGCGGCACATTGATGTTCTGGTTCAATAGAAAATCCATATTCACACGTACGTTATGAGGCCTGGCATTATCCTGCTGGAACATTTCCCTCTGAACACCAGTAACTGATCTTAATCTTGTCAATGATATTACGTTATTAGTAAAACAAATCATTTATAATCACAGTAAAAGATCAACCGTTCCATCTATTGACCATATAAAAAAAAGACAGTATAAGATACTATGACATACCAAATGTATGTATTACTTAACATGCAATAATGATAAATTCCACTCGTTTTGGTCTTCTTTACACATCTTATTTCAGAAATATAAGGAACCATAACAACTTTGTAAACTATCCTGATGTCTATGTGATATGATTAGTTGTACATATGTACATTTGTATGTAGTTATGTAACACGACTGTACATTTGTATGTAAACTAGTTTAGTTACAAGTATATGACCACAGCCCTGTATTATCTTCAAAAACTGCATTTCCTGTATGTCCTATCATTTATTTATTTATTTATTGAAATGAGATACATGTAGTGGGTTATATAAATGTCTATTTTCACCACGTACTAGGTATGCCTGTATCTGAGAGAAGGAAAAAATAATAATTATAAAAATAAAATAAATGTTAAATGTTCCCAAAGCAGTGAAGTTGTGCTTTTTGGACGTTATAGTGATGGACAACTACTAACTTAGACTCAATGGCCACCAGTTATCCGATATCAATGTTTCGAGATTCTTGATCCAGTCTTGGCATATCGAAATCCGTTCATATCTCAAACAACTGTGAATGTTTCACCAAACGATTACCACCGTTCTATACCCAACAAAACCACTCATCAATGTCCTGATGTTCACATGTATAGTCCTTTCAGTTCCATTCACAAACTAAAATACATTAACATTTGACAAACTAAACATTAGTTCGACCTACTCCGTCAAAATAAGCGATAATTAAAAAAACGATTTCACCTATGCGTTTCTTTTTGGGGGGCGAGTATATAATTATAATGTATACTTCTAAAACAGTGTCTCATAAGGCACAATGGCTCGGTGTTTTCATTTATTTTGTAACTTATAATATATATATACTTGCTACTTTAATAAGCTATGTCAATGTTATTATTTTCTTTGAGTGTTTATTTTGTGCGGGTTTTTTCTTATCTGATGAGTCATCAAGTGCATTGATTTGAATCAGACGGGAGCCGACTTGTTATTTTATTTATTATAATTATTATAGCCGACGTAAAAACGAAATGTGCTATTAAAGTTTAGATCCAATTAATGTTATCTGAGAGACTGGGAATAACAATACTAGTATCTCAAATCGAATATTATTCCGGATCAATACCTACTGTGTTACAAAAATATATGCTTAATCCGTCACAGTCTAGTCACATACAACTATAATCCGTATTATTATATTAAGCATTAAGCTATATTTTTTGTAAGATTCAATATCATCAGGTATATTAGGAAATATGTTGTAACACTGGGGTCACTGGGATCGCTTGTATCACGAGTACCACGACATAACAGGCATGATTATTGGCTGATCCTTACATCGGGCCAAAACGTGGCATCAATTCATACGTTTGAGCTATTCGAAAATCATAGTGGGACTTTGCCCGCCTGCGTGGTACTAATTTGTTCAATTTCAGGGTCTGGCCCATTGACTAACATGCACGGGGCTGTACGTGTCATGAACCAGTTATTCAAAAGTAACGATGAAAGGTTTTTAACAATATCAATATAGAAGATAGATGAGAGATTACAGTGACTCTTATTATGTATCGTATATTTGTATTAATCGGTAATATAATATATAGAGGATATTACACGATGTTCTATTTAATATAAATTTTATGTCCAGAGTCTAATAATTTTATTCTCAATTATAATAAATTAATAATACAGTCGACCCCCGTTTATCCGGTCGGTTGCGTTCCCGGTAAAATCGTGCGGATAACTGAATTTCCGGATATCCCAATTTGGCAAGAGTTGCCACTTTTCGTATAAATTATAAGACAAACACAGATAGACGACTTGACTTAAGTTATCACATGGCGCATACATGTATTGCTCAACCTTAGTGACGATGGCTACTTTGACCAAGTGTTATTGCACATAATAAAGTGTTATTGTTTCACTTTGAGATACAGCAGAATAACAGTATAGATGGTGAGCGAAGACCTATTTATAAACATGCAATTATCATCAATCATATATGTAATTCGAAGTCGTGAATGTATAAAGCTAAGATATTATTGCATGATTGGTTGTCTTCCCTTTACAGAAAAATATAAAACACTCATTATGTATAGTATAATGTAACCCGAGGCATATCATTCCGTATGCTATATGGTTTGTTGTGGGTGGTTTATTATTATCATATATGTAATTCGAAGTCGTGAATGTAGAAAGCTAAGATAGTATTGGATTATTGGTTGTCTTCCCTTTACAGAAAACTATAAAACATTCATTATGTATGGTATACAGTAACCCGTGGCATACCATTCCGTATGCTATATGGTTTGTTGTGTGGGGGTTCTTTTATGGCTGAAACCTCGCACTGTCACATTGGACGTTTTAGACAATTTTAGACGGTTTAACCGATTTTGGACATTTTAACCAACTTACTTTTGGACGTTTTAGCTGTTTAATGTTTTAGCCATACCCTTGTGCAGTATATATATAATAAACGTATTTTTTTAAATTTACGTTCAATATTTACGCTTGATTCATTGCCGTGAGAACAGTTAAGAAAGTGCACGTACTGTAATTTGAACTGACTTAATTGCTTTTATATAAAACAAATAATTGCTTTTATTTTTTAAAGACTAAATTAAAACAGTTCTAGTGCATCTGTAATCGATATATGTCGTACTGCTATTTCCATTGAAGATAAAATAGTGAATCGAATCGTCACTATAAGGAACAATAGAAGTCCAAAGTTAAAAGTTAAGTGTCAACTCTAATTCACAGCTACATGTAATAACTTGAAAATAAGAATTACATCGTCTCCAGACATACAATACATCTTCTACAAAGGACGGATTTTACGAGCGCATCGATTTGTTGTAAATTTCATAAGATCAAATAATTGGTATATTTGAGCAAGTGTCAGTATCAAAAACATAAAATTGCACTGCATTTTGGATATCTCAATATCTACATATCATACGTGGGCAAGGATTGTTGGGTTTTTAATCGAAAACAGGAATAATACACATGCTGTATTAACTAAGGGAAGAAACTTTTGTCAGCATAAGAACAAATCTCACATGTAGTGCTGGTTCTTTCAACTAGAACCAGAGTTCGGCTGTCAGTGTCTTCAGAAGGCCGAAACCATAACACAGTTCGGCAACTAGGATAGAGTGAACATAGACACAATATTAAGGATAACTATGGAGTTGCATACTGCATAGTTTTAGGAATTGTCTTATTTATTATAGTTTATTATCTACACTGAACGTATAATATGCGACGTTTTCAGAACAACAAAAATAAACATAAAGATATTCTTCATTAAACGTGGATTTACTAATAATTAAAACACTGTTAAAATTAGCAATTGTATGCTATTATTAATATGTCAACTACTCATCAATATTACTGCAGTTACAGTATATATAGGTAACTAGTGGAACGGTGTTAATAAAGAACTGCTTTTGTTTTATATTAATATATTAGCATTTGCAAAAGGGCAGAACTATTGAATCGTGTCTGATATACGAATGTGAAGCCGTATGGGCAAGACAGAATGATGTCCGTCTGATATAGTTAATGCATGTATTGATACACAGTCATAGTGGAGACATACGCAGGAAGTGTCTGGGATATATCAGTACTTAGCTGCAGATCGTTAGCTATACGATGCCCCGTTTACTATGTTGCTATCTATGTTGCTATCTACGGGATCATGTCACCCTATATAATAATAGCAAAATAGTAAACGGGGCATCTAATAGCTATATATCTGCAGCTAATTAGTACTATATTTTATCATTATTCAGGATAGATTCTAGCAATTTCATTGGTCAGTTGCCGTCTTGTATCAGCCCGTACACCCCGGT
>JAUTBZ010166317.1:0-10640 GCA_032361785.1 Lepetodrilus galriftensis | reverse complement strand
GTCAGTACCCTTGAGGTCCAGTGTTTACTGCAGCATGAGGTCAGTACCCTTGAGGTCCAGTGTTTACTGCAGCATGAGGTCAGTACCCTTGAGGTCCAGTGTTTACTGCAGCATGACGTCAGTACCCTTGAGGTCCAGTGTTTACTGCAGCATGAGGTCAGTACACTTGAGGTCCAGTGTTTACTGCAGCATGAGGTCAGTACACTCGAGGTCAAGTGTTTACTGCAGCATGAGGTAATGCTCTAGGTCTAATAGCAAGAGGTGGGTAGAGGTTGAACTTGAGGTTGTGTAAGAGTGTGAGATTTTGCAGTGGGTGAGATTTTGGAGTGGGTGAGATTTTAGAGTGGGTGAGATTTTGGAGTGGGTGAGATGATTTGGGGATGGATGAAAAGTCTACTGTCTGGAACAATACAGTTGTAACTTGTCTACTTCTATCTACTGTAAATCACTATGGGTCTACTTCTGTCTATTGTAGGTCAATACGGGTCTGCTTTTGGTGGAAGGAGAGAAGACAGCTCTGGAAGGAAACAAGACCGTATATTTTCCGTTGATGGCCGAGCGATCATACAAAGAAGGATCTGCAGCACAAATCCATTTCCGCTTAGCTGAGTCCCAGTTTTACAGGTTACTCGGAACTAATGCAAAGTATGTACATTTTCAGGATACATGAATACCTGCATGTCAGTTTGTATTGGATTAGTGGTTTATTTTTCAAGTACAGAATGCCTGTTATGAGGCTAGATTATGAGCGACGGTGGTAGCACAGTAGCCAAAGAACCAACGGTCTTGAGTTTAAATCCCACCCCAGTATCAATGTTCGCGAAAGTTTACATTTCTGACTCAATATTGATAGGTTGCAGGTAGAGTAGAGTGGTAATGTAGATATCAATATTGGTCTGTCACTGTCAGTACCAGCCGGTGATCGCAGGTTTACTGCAACATTCAGCACTACGTAAAAGTGAGATTTAATTGGCATAACTTCCAAAGAAATAATTAATATTGTTAAATTGTTTTTATGTTGGAATATGATAAGTGGAATATATGTTATCCAATATATTTTTTATTGCTTTCAGTATTACAGTTAAAAAGGTTGAATATGTAGTGAATCCAACATTGGCAAAGAATTTCAAGTGAGTGTTTTTTTGTAACGCATTGTTAAAAGCAGAATTATTTTATTTGAGACAGTAGTTTCAAGCAAATATATGAGAACTGTAGCTTTAATTATGATCTCTTAATCACTGCATTGTTTCACTGGATTAAGTCGTAGTCTGGTAAAACATATCTTCATTACTTGACACGCTGGACATGCCGAGTGTTTTGAGACACATTATTGCTCTGCTTCCAGGGAAGGGCGCGGAGATCTGAAGACGCGGTGTGGCGAGGACCACTCGTACCCAGTCCTGGCATTCCACGGAACTATGGAAAAAAATATTGTTCCCATCTGTGAGAGTGGCTTCAAAGTTCCAGGTTTGTCTGGATCACGGTGTGCTGCAGAAGCATATCTTTCATACATTTTCAAAAGTACTACTCTTCATAATATTGATGATTTTACATCTGTCGTTGTCAGACCAACTATCAGGACTTCCTGTGTTGTTTCAGGGTCAAAGGGGTTCCAGAGAAGGACAGACACAGGGTGGTACGGGAAGGGTGTGTACTTCAGCGAGTTCCCCAGATACTCCATATCCTACATCCAGGGCGCCACCAAACTGTTGTTGTGTCAGGTTCTGCCTGGGAAGGTATGTCACCTCATAGTGTAGCCATATACTGAAGGAAGGTATTTCACCTCATAGTGTAGCCATATACTGAAGGAAGGTGTGGTAGTAAGATATTTTTGTGACTGCAATAGTTACACACCTGTAGATCAGTGGACAGGGACACCCACATCATCTTCTGGCTACTTCCAGGTGTTCCACTGTACGAAGCCACATCATCTTCTGACTATTTCCAGGTGTTCCACTGTACGAAGCTGATCCATGGAGCTGCACTCCAGTCTGGATACGATTCTCACACGTCCCCAGACCAGAAGGAACTCGTTATCTTCAATAGCCACCACATTCTGCCATCATACATCGTACACTACGAGCAGACACTGGCAGAGTTCAAATACGTGCACGTGAGTATACAGACAAATTCACATGTACACAGATTCACATCTACATCAGAGAGAATAGACAAATTCACAAATTCCATGGTTGACTGCAGGGTGAGATGCTCCCACTGGTAACAGACAGAGGTGCTAGCCTTGACACTCTCTTGACTGCAGGGTGAGATATGAGATGCTCTTACTGGTCTCAGACAGAGGTGCTAGCCTTGACTCACTCTCTTGACTGCAGGGTGAGATATGAGATGCTCTTATACTGGTCTCAGACAGAGGTGCTAGGCTTGACTCACTGTTGGCTGCCATTGGCATTGTAACAGAGGACTGTGCTGATCCTGAGATTTGAACCCGAGTTGCTGAATTGCGAGTCCAATGCTGTACCCACTGGCTGAGACAAGTAGAAGAATCTTGTATCACACCCGGCTACAACTGTATGTTTGATCCTGATGTACATACCAGTTCATGACAACTGTATTTATGTTCTGTCATGTTCTGTTCTGCTATATAGAGTGAGACCTCAGTGACCCCGGGGACCTCAGGTACCTCAACCAGTCACTCTACTGACCTAGATATGGTAAAAAAGTTCACCAAGGCAACAGCTGCCAGGGCCTCCAAGTGAGTTTGTACTGGCCGTGTAGTACTGTAGTACTGGCCGTGTAGTACTGGCCTGGCCGTGTAGTACTGGCTGTGTAGTGTTGTCACAGATCTGTACATGCAGTGTATGCACTATATATATGCTGCAATTGATGCTCCATTATTATTATCAGGTGCGTAGCTGTCTAAAAGTCTATACGCAGACAAATCCACATCAATTTCCTGGTTAACTATTTTTTAAACAAAACATACTTACCTAGTTATAGTACTGGCAAATACACATTACAATACCCTTAGGTACACGTCTGATTATATTACCTCAGTCAATGGTCCCATGTGTCCTCACTAGCTTTATATACTCCCTGGGGAGTATACAACCCAAGCTACTACTAGTATTTCATACCCTAGAAGGCTAGAATGTTATCTCACTTGTCATCACAATTCAGTGTGTCCAAAATGTCGATATTTATCTTTCCAATTCTCAGAGCATTCAAGGACCAGCACGTTGAGTTGACAGGGAAGTTTAGCGGCACACACAAGGAGATGACGGCACTCGTACAGGAACACCAGGGATCCGCTGCCACGGGTAGTCACATAACGCTTCTGGTGGCGAGTACAGAGGAATTTGAAAAGAAGTCTAAGAAAGTCCAACGTGCAGAAAAGAAATTGGTACGTAACATTTCCTGGTGGTAGTGGTTTGGATATCTCGGTCGGCTGATGTCTGTCATTCTGTTTGATTGACAAGTGCAATGCTACAAGGCTATTATATGGAAGGACTCGTGTATCACGTGATAGTTTTAGGGCGGGACTCGTCATGCCCTCACAATGACTCGTGAGTCGTGATACACGAGTCCTTCCATTCAATTACTCTAATTTATTCATTTAATTGAAATTGGTTTGTTTTCTCTCAAGGCTTCATTATCTGGAATATTGTTTCTCTTTGTTTTGTTTTAAGTTTTCCATTGGCATCTCAGTTCTCTGCACAGTGTACTGGTAATGATGACATCGCTCTAATTTCAGATCCCTATTGTGAAGGAAGACTTTATATATGACTGTATCTTAAAGAAGAAGTTTCTGGATGTAGATAAATATGCCATGGTGTCATAGACAAGTCCTGCAACTTTGATATTTGGTTTTAAATTGTGGTTCTTGTTTGCCTGTGAGCACTTGCTGGTACTGACAAACCAGTGAAAACTGCACCGTGGCAGTACATCATATCATGATCATATCGCTGGCTAGTACTGACAAACCAGTGATAACTGCACCGTGGCACTACATCATATATCATGATCATATCGCTGGCTAGTGGCACTACATCATATCATGATCATATCGCTGGCTGGTACTGACAAACCAGTGATAATCGCACTGTGGCGGTACATCATATCATGATCACATCGCTGGCTATTACTGACAAACCTGTGATAACTGCACCGTGGCAGTACATCATATCATGATCACATCGCTGGCTGGTACTGACAATCCAGTGATAACTGCACCGTGGCGGTACATCGTATCATGATCACATCAGAAAGTTATCTTCCAGATTCCTATTATTAATTTTAAAGTTTCCCTCGTGGAATTTTTCTCTCTTGAAAATGAAGGCTTTGTTACTTGTGATTGGTGCCGTGCACAGGCGTCCTGGTAGGTTAGAGTCGGACTGAGGCAGCGGCAGTGACGGTTTAACAGTAAGGATAGCATTTCCTGAAAACTCTTGGGAGACACATATATTTAATAGTTGTTGGATCGTTCTTTTACAAGTTTGTGATAGATGAAATATTAATTGATTTCAATAATTTGATTTTTAAAACAAGAAAATTTACAAATCAATGATGAACTGTTTGGTATAAATTATTGACAAGTTCACAATATTAAACATTTCATATTTTATTATTGCGGATCCAAAGTCATTGTAATGTACACAATGCTATATACACAGCTGTAACTGCACAGCATTATAAAACACAGCATCGGCTGACCATGTCCTGCAAACAAAACATATCACTTCTCATTTAACCCTCTACCTGCTGGATTAGGGACAAGTACTGCTCTTTAGGGCATCTCTGATTGCCTCCAGCATGGAGATTGTTAAGGGTTTAAGTGGTTGCTTGATTTATTACTTAACGTTGCTGCAAGAATATTTCACCCATATGCAATGATGGTATATAAAATGTTTACAGAACACAACCTGGCACTTAAAAATCTATCTTGTTGCACCCTGATAGTGACACTGATTCCTCTAAGTAACACACCAATGTGACATGCCTCTAAGTAGCCCACCAATGTGACGATCCTGAAGGTATAGTAGCCGACCAATGTGACATTCCTGCAAGCATAGTAGCCCACCAATGTGACATTCCAAAGGTATAGTAGCCGACCAATGTGACATTCCTGAAGGTATAGTAGCCCACCAATGTGACACAGCAATATAACACAGCACAACACACAACACAACCACCACCGCCGCCACCACAGAAGAGAGCTGAGTACATCACAACCATTCAACAGATACCGGTGAATGTTTGACTAATGTGATATGTTGCAATAATAAAATATAGTGGAAAAATATGAAACGTATTCGATCTTCAAATTAATCCATCAGAAAAAAACATCAGATAAAACGATGGATGAATTGGAGTGAGGTACAAGTGTAACTGCTGTACTCTAGAACACAGATATGGAATTGAGTGATATGGAAACAACTTGGAACAGTTGTTTATAAATATAGAAGTACCTGTAGTTCATCAATGTTCAGACATGCACAACCCGATCTACAGACAGTATCTGAGTAGTTCGGACATGCACAACCCGATCTACAGACAGTAGTTGAGATGTGCACAACCCGATCTACACACAGTATCTGAGTAGTTCAGACATGCACAACCTGATCTACAGACAGTATCTGAGTAGTTCAGACATGCACAACTTGATCTACAGACAGTATCTGAGTAGAGACATGCACAACCCGATCTACAGACAGTATCTGAGTAGTTAAGACATGCACAACCTGAAGGCAGAGATGATCATGAACACAAATAGCAGCACGTATAGTCAGACGTAGTAAGTTACATGTATACATGGATATTTAACATTGTTGTGTACTATACTCATGTGGAAATTCATTGATAAAATATATCACAGAAGATAATGGATTACTTCATTTGAAGCTGGTAATAGTTTCAGTGTAACAATTGTGATACTGTAGATTATTGTAGAACTAATTCCATTACATATTCACTGCAGTTCTACAACACAATATCGGTACAGAAAAAATAATTAGTTGTTCATATAGCAATACTTTTTACCATCTCAAATCATGCAAATTTGATTTTTCCCCAAATGCTCATCTTCCAAATTTAATATTTAAATTGCCATGGTGTAAATTCAAGTACTGTACAACCTAAATCTAAATATTGCTGATGATAATATGTTACCACATTATTGTATGTCAGGTGTATGAAAGTGAATGAAGTGAAAAGATACGTGAATACCAGATACCGGTACACATTCTTTACGAAGTCGGAACTTGTAATAATGGGATTGAGGTGTCCATTACAATATGACTGTAGTTTTTGCCATCTCAAATCACGTGAATTTGATTGTTTGGAATGCTCATCTTCTATATAGAAGATATAAGATCCTCCTAGAAGAGAAGACCGCTAAACGAAAAGTCGAAAGATAACTTCTGCTTCTAGAAGATGAAAAATCCTGGTTGGCTCAGGTGAGTGAATTATCAGTTTACTTCACAGCAAGATAAGGGTGTCATGATTCACCGATGCATCACTATTTTACCTCTTATATCATGATATGCGTTTCTGTCTTTGTGAATCGATTCTTAATTTTAATGTGAATCGATTTTAAAATATATGTTCAGATCAATTTGTTGTCATAATATTCCTGATTTTAACAGGTTATTTCCGCTCTTATTGAGTTTAAAGTTCAATTTCAGCATTTTCCACAATTATTTTAAGTGTTTTAATAACAAAACATATTGTTTTCAAATTTTCTCTTCATGACTGACTTATTTGTACTGGATATTTGTACTGGATAATAATGACCTTCATATAACATGATTTCTGAAAATCTGTCGAAAGTTCTTTAAAATTTAATCGCAATATGTATCGTATCGTGAGCCTGGTATCGTATTGCGAGATAGGCGAATCGTGGCACCCCTAATCTTAACACTAGTCCGCTAGCCTCAACCCTTTCTCACAATGTTAAAGGTATCCTAAAAACTAGTAGAAAATTACGGATTTGTAACAAATTTGTTCTTTTCTCATAACTTCACTTCAAGACAATACAGAGACTTGATTTTGGCAGCAAACAATATGTTATTTTTGTGAAAGTGACGCTGGGTTATTACCCTCATGTCTCCCATAGATCCCTCCCCGATGACTCGGAGCTTGAACTGCTTCTTCTTCCCGCCGGATGACGTCCCACTCTGACCTTTACCCCACACCACCAGACTTGGCTTCATCACATATTTCCTCTCCTCGATCGGTGCGAACGACCAGATCTGACTCTGAGATAACATGCATGGAGTTGAGATGGTGAAAATGTGCATATATTGTCAAAGCATGCAGAATACATTTTCCAGGCAAATAATATTGTCAAAATACTTTGAATAATTATACCGGTATTTGGCTTTACATCTTCTATTAACCCTCTCCATGCTGAAGGCAACCAGAGATGCAATAAACAGCAGTGTGTGCCTGATCCAGCAGGGCGGGGTTAATAATGCTGTCGTGTATGGGTGATATATTCCTGTAGCTACATGAAGCAGAAAATCAATCAATCTAAATAATGTCTTGAATAATTAGTATGTTTTCAGAAATGAAACTTTAATTATATTTTTTTTTAAAGTTTAATTATTATTTTTTAAATTGGAATTGAGAGTCGCTTTTTAAATTCTTTCTCACAGCTTGAAATATGGGTACCGGTAAGTATAAAATAATACCTGCGACTCGTTAGGTTGAATGATGCCATAGTCGGGTTGAACTTTCAACTGCTTGGCATCAGCATGGGTTAATTTCCACTCAAACCTGAAGAGAAAAAAACACACATCCGAATAAGAATCATGACTACTGACCATTTAATTAATTTTGTTTATAACAGAAATCTGTCTTTGAAGAACACAGATTTATATTTTTATCAATTGTTCAATAAATCCAGGCCTTTATCAAGATCATGAAACGTTTTGAGTCCGATTTCATGCTCACAAATCCCTTCATAAATGTTGAGGAGTACAAAATCATACTCAAAAGTCTTCGTAAATTTTGTGGTGTAATTTAGGCAAGAAATCTGGCAAATAAGATTCTAAAAGCAGACTGCCAAGTGTTCTGGAGTAGGGTTGCTGGGGCCGTGTTCCCGAAGCCATAAAATGCACAAACAACATCATTAGGCCTTCAATGCAGGAAACTTTTCCTTCAATAATGCAAAAACAATGTAATTATGTATAGGATAGCTAGCTTTGGGAACATGGCGGCCGGTTCCGTTCCACAGAGATTCCGACCTGAGTGGAATCCTGGAGATGTTCTTGATGGAGTACACCCTCTTGGAGGCAGTCCCGGCACACGTGGGTGGGAAGAACATCACTCCGTCGGAATCCATCAACACTTCAGCCGACTCTGCAGATCCACAAAGCTGCAACATCTGGAAACATAATGGTGGAATTTAGTCACAGATGAATATATACTTTACTACGTTAAATGTAAATTAATATTTCTATTTAATGTCCATTGAGAATGTTATTCAGATAAATCACACACTTTGCCTTGTTTGAAATATTGAAGAATCGGGCCCCAAGATTACAAACCTTTTTTGAGTACGATTTCATGTTTGTTCACAAATCTCTGTATTAAATTAGAGATTGAGTATGAAATCGTACTCAGAAAATTTCATAATCTAAGTACCTGGCATTGTTTTATGCTTAACCCTCTCCGTGCTGGATTAGGCACAGGCCTTACTCTTTAAGGAATTTCCAGTTGCCTTCACCATGGAGAGGGTTAATCTAACCATTACATTGGTGCATGTCAGTATGATGTACCCACCCTGTTGTACTTCTCATTGTCATTCAGCCTGAGTGTCAGAGCATGTCTGTACGTCTTCACGTCTGTCGGAGTACATTTCACCACGAATATCTGAATTCCTCCTTTCAACAAACCTGCAGATGGCTTGATGGCAAACGTGCTGAAAATATGACAAAATACAAACACATAAAATAATTGCAATTAATCCTTGAATTAAATCACTAATCAAAAAAATATTGTATCAATACATGTCTATAAACATTATGACAAATTAGAATTATCTCCCCTTTGCGTCACCACATTAATTTGTTATTATAAGCATAAAACATACAGCAAGTTTAATAGCATAGGTGCCACTACCTACCTTGATCTATAAATGCAAAATAAAAAAATCACTGGCATCATATAATTAAATACTATTTCAGGACAGAAATTTCACAACAATTTTTCTGAAAAACAGTGAATGATCTCCCCTTTGACTATAGAAGTTATAATAAGAAAGCACTCACTTGTTCGGGTCTTTCTCCATGTCATACAAGATAGGTGTGGTGCCAGTGTTGGTCATACACATGGTGCGATATGTTGACTCCTTGGTGTTCACTGCCGGGAACACCAGCTTGGGAGTGTTCAGGTCGTAGCGGGGTAGGAAGCGTTCATTGTTGGGCATGAACGTGTGTCCTGACAAGAAAGAACAATCATTAGTTAATTAAGCGAAATGCAATGGATCCGAAATCTACTTGGTTTATTATGCATGGTGACGGGCCAAGTGTGGTTAAGTACCTGTACATGTGACGGTGAGACACCAGGGCGGACAGTGCGAGATGTCCTCCACCAGGCGGTAGTCTCGCAGACTCTTGTAGAACACGAAACATTCCAACTCTGCCCCGTACAACTGGTTAGGAACACCCTGAAATCATACCAACACAAAATCATTTTAATATGCTTTATCGACAAAGTTCATCCAACATGATTAAATAAAGCAGAACACATCCATTGATGTGTGTCAGTATTTATTTTTTGTAGAAATATTAATAAATACTACAATAGAAAAACATATATATAACTTGTTTTGTTTTTTGTGTACCATATATTCTTTTTGTATTGGGGTTTATAGTACCTTCTCCCTGCTGAATAAAATTCAACATGTTCTATTTCTGCATGTGATCGGGCAACTTAAGTCGCCTTCAGCAGGGAGAGGGTTAAAAGTAAATTCGAGAACTCACTGGTTTGAAGGTGACTCTGAAGGAACAGCTCTTGAGGGGAGGGATATCCATCGAAGTCGGGAACACAGAGAAAACATGGTTGGCATCTGTGGATAAAAGTCAACGTACATTTTTTATTAAAATACTCTTGTAAGAAATCAACATTATTTTAGATCTTGTGGTTTTCAAAGTACACTTTTCTGACTTTGTGAAGCATTCATGGTAAGATCTGCTCTTCTTGGTTGAAAAATATCACAATTATCTATATTCAACAATGTAGGAATTTGACGTGATATCATATTAATCTGATTTTTACAAAGCACAATGCATTGTTGTCTAAATGTGAGTATTGTTACCTCCCATCCACTGAACAGTCACTTTCCCCTTAGTGTGGTTGGTCACATTGACAGTCTGAAACAAACAGGGGAACAACCTGACAGGGTTGTCATATTCTATTCTATGTATTCTATTTGGCTGCAAAGTTTGTTTGTAGCTGTGTGACATAAAATACCTTATCCACCATACAGTGAAGCATAAGTTGTGACGTAAATAGCGGCTGCAAGTGGGTCATCGAATTTCGAAGAGTATCATTTAAAGCTAGGAATTCCAGTGATAAGCTAACAGAAGTCTGTGCATAGAAGTGAACCATGCTGAACAACATAATTCATCTCTGAATCAAACAGAAATTTAAGGATACGATCCTTTGTAACATCGTAT
>JAUTBZ010166306.1:0-10641 GCA_032361785.1 Lepetodrilus galriftensis | reverse complement strand
AACCGTGGGTTAACTGAAAAACTGTCAGTTAAACCACGGCACTAGCAACACAAAAGTAACACAGGTATGGTTTAACATCCATTAATTTCTTAGAGGATGACAACATTTATAACATTCCGTAGACGATAGTATATTATTATTAAGATTTTAATCTGGATAGCCTATGCTACCATATTTGAATGTCTGATATGTATGCATCGCTTGACAAACTTGATGATATTTAAAAGTAGTAAATTACTTAAGGATAATTCGTGTTACACTAACATCATCGGATATAAATCATTGCGTGAAACGATAATTTATAGCTTTTAATTGTATACGAATATATATAGAGTACGCGCGCGCGCGCGTGTGTGTGTGTATGTGTGTGTTATAGTGATAGAGAGAGAGAGAGAGAGAGAGAGGGAGAGGGAGAACGAGAGAGAGAGAGTGTGTGATACCATAACACATGCATCGTCAAAGGGAAAATATAGATCATGTCATTGTGACCCCGTGTCTACTACGAGGGATCAATGACACATTATATCGGCATCCACATACTAGTTTGGGCAGGAGGAAACCCGCTACATCCGTAGCGCTAATTGTTGCAGTAAACCTGCGAGGACCGGCTGGTACTATATACTGACAAGACCAAGGATGATAACTGCATTGCCACTCTACAGTCAGTGCATCCTATCAATATCTGCTCAGAAAGGTAACTTTGCGAACACTGATGCCAAAGGTCTCAAAGTTCTATCATTTCGCTCCATGCAACCTGCTCCTGTCATATGATAGTGCCACATTGGGAGGTTAATGTCACCGTTATAATTGTGTTGCTGTGGTCGGATCACTTGTTGGTTTCGGCTGTGTGAGAGGTACCAGTTATAGTTCTTCTTGTCTTCTTAATAGAGGACCCCACCCTCCCCCTCCCCATACACACACATCAACTCCCACCACGGTGTTCGGTCTCGTTTGATCCTTCAATTTCACTCCCTCTCTCTCTCTCTCTCTCTCTCCTTTTCTCTCTCTATCTCTCTAACACACTCGCTCAATCTCGCACACACTCTCGCTCCCTCTCTCTTTCTCGCTCCCTCCCTATGATCTCTCTCCCTTTCTCTCTCCGTGTCTCTCTCCCTTTGTCTCTCTCTCTCTACTATCCCACCCACCCACCCACTCCACCCCCACCCACCCTCGTCGTCCTCAACAAGTGGATTTACTTCAAATTACCTCTTGCTATTTCAATATCATCACGCGTCCGTTTCTAAAAGCCACTGCTTGGAATTCACAAGCTTTTCTTAGCGGTCTGAATGATGTGAATAGCGGCGATTGTCAGCTCTTGCCTATCAGTACCTGTCCATCACTTCTTACACACGTCCAATAACGGCCAATGATAGTCCTTCAACTTGCGACGTTGCGCATAACTCTGATTGCGTTTCCTTCATACCGGACCCAGTCGCAAGTTCTCGAACGCTAGCGCTCGCTCCAGCGGAGACGATAAGGCTGTCAATACTCGCCCTGGGGATTAAGCACGAATCAATTTCCAATCGCCACTCACGTATGCAGACAACGATTCCAAGTGTAATGGACACCGCGAAAGACGGAGCATTCGTGATCCAGATCAGATTAAGCGCTCTTTTGTTTCGGAACCGGTGAAGTGATTTTCATCCGAGCCGTACACCATTGTTCTCAAATCTTTCTCTTTGATATGTCCGTTTTCGAGACGTCACTTGGCAGCAATGTCTTTGTTGTTAATTAAGCGAGTCTCGTAGGTCGGCCGCCAATGATTAAGTAGTAGCACGATTACAGGTAACGGCATCGAGACGGATATTTGTAACAATACCTCTTGGATAAGAGACTTCACGAGGAACGAGCACCGTTATCTGTATTGGCCATTTGTAAATATAATACAAAGAACAACGCTAGTAAACAAACTAGAAACGTCGCTAATCTGAGCGAAACGATAAAGGGCACACTTTTAGTACTGTAAAGGATATTTCTGTCAGTTCCATGATAACCATTAACATGTGATCTATGACTGTGATGTCGTATGCATTCAACACGACAAACGACCTGTACCATCTTTCCTATAGGCTATGTGATCTTAGAACTCCGTTATAGGTAATACCAAATCAGTTGAATTTGCCGCCAGAAAAGGTTGGTGCAACTTTTCTAGCCGTGGATTGGTTATACATGGGAAAGCCATTTAGCCTACATCATGCTTATTGGACAGCCGTTTAAAAACAATCAATTTGAATTACATGAGTACTTAATTTGTTAATTAGGGTGGTCTTCATGATACATGTCCTGTAGTTGCAATTTACAGTATATTTATATTCAGTGCGAATCTAGGGTGACGTCATGCTACTTACTGTGAAACGTAAACAAGATAAATGGAATGTGGTTTTTTTTCCTTTGATTTATAAATTGCTGGGGAACTGAACTTTGTAATGGAGTTTGCTTTGTGGTATCTGTGTGACTGAATCAGTACATATGAATATATACTTTAACACTGTCGTCTATGGGGTTTTATTTGGTGATATATCCTATAAAATGGAGTCAAGGGTAAAGTTCTACCCTTCCTTGAGGAAGATTGGTACATACACACACACACACACACTCTAACACACACACACACACACACACACACACACACACACACACACACGCTCACACACACACACACACACACACACACAGAGAGAGAGACATGCATGCACAAACAGACATTATTTCAAAAGGTCACCCCTACCTACATCCCTCCCCTGGCACAAATCGATCATTCCAACATGACAATGGCGTATTCACATCATGCTCAATCTTCCGGTTGGTTGCGCATGTGCAAACATACACGAGGCGGACATTGTACTATTTAGCCTTTACAATTGAAGAGTTCGAAACCCACTGTGTAGGGCTTACTTCCATTGTTTCAAAAGTGATTTGCATCGGTCAACATTTAGGTTTAACACATTGCATTTGCATGGATAAGGGATGTCTAAATTATATGTCTGTCTAAAAAAAAATATAATGTCAGTCACTCCATGTTAATGAATATACCGTTACATATAGATTTTAGTCATGCCTTTGAAAGGTAATGGTGCAGAGCACTTATACCCACAGATGCAGAATGATGATTTGTTCAGAGCTGAATTGAAATACGAAATACAATAATCGTTATTTGCACTGATTGTAAATATGTATTATGTCAAATATAGAAGCATTTGACGTTTTTTTCACACTAGCTTTTAGCATATATATATATATATAAGCTTAATTTGAGAGGCTGTCGATTCTCGCTTATCATTTCAATATTCGCTATAGTCATATACATGTAAACATTTGTACAAACATATCCACTTAATCATATGAACAGATACAATGGGTAAGGTCCGCTGGGCAGAAATTGACAGAATGCAGGGAAAGACAACTCACATGGCTGGAACGTAGCAGGAAATGACCGAACAACGCCAGTTTGCTTGATGCATCCGCCGGAAGTCAGTGTAGTGATATAAATTCAGATTTTCGAGTTAAATTGCATAAAACCTGTTTCATTTGGAACCAAAGGCTATTCCTATATACAACTACGTATTGACACCCGTGTAGTGTCATGATATAATAATATGAAATAAAGGTAAAACCTTGAGAGAAAAAATAAGGTTTTTTTAATGTATCGGTTTATTCATGCATTGGAAATGTATAATTGAATAGGGTTCAAAAGACTATTTTTTTCAGAAAAAGAATGGTCAATCTAAAAATTGCAATTTAACATTACATACAAATGAGCATTTATTAATATATCTTTCCAGTTCTGCATCAGAAAAATGGACATAAATTAGCACAGAGAAAACACTAGTTCAGTTTCCAATATACTAGTATGTATCCCACTAAATTTATATATAGGCCTACTAGTGTATACATACCTAACTAACATTACTCCGAATAGAATATATATTTTTTTAATTTAAAGGTATATCTAGGAAGATGCTAAAATTAATATTGTTTAGATGACCTATTTTTTTTTTAGCTGTATTGTGACGTCATGATCAGGATCCGTATTCTAGAAACTTTGTAAGACCTCAGAAGTTCGTACCGGTAAGTACTAAGAATGTGCCCAACTGGTGTTTTTTTTCTTCTTCTGTTAATGTTTTAAGAGCTATTCTCCAACTAAGAAGTTCTTAGCTAATAAGTTTTGAGAATATGGGCCCAGTACCGCACTGAGTGTACTCAACGAGGTCAAGTTTTAAGTTCATACGTCTAGGTGTGTTCTTTGACAGACGTATCATTGGCTAGGATCACCACGGAACGTCTTCGTGATGCCATTTAAGTGATAATTATACGTTTCTCACTAACGAGTTCCCTGGACAATGAATCCCATTTCTTTAATGGGCCTTAAATTACTCGGAATAACACAAGCGTCCGGACAACTCTCCCGAAGGTAATTTAAGTTTGATGACTGGCCAGATGAATCTCGGAGCTGCGCGTGCGCATTGCTTGTTATATGTCTGGTGTGAGTTGGCAGAGACCGATAGTTTACCAGGGGTGCGTTCAAAGACACAAGCGCTGAGTAAGCTGCTTAGCCAAACTGGTTCCCTGTGTTATGTACGGTTCATACTACTCTAGAGACAGCGGCTAGGTCGGTAAGCCGCTTGGAAGCCGCTTGCGTCTTTGAACACACACACACACACACACACACACACACACACCACACCACACCACACCACACCACACCACACCACACCACACCACACCACACCACACACATACACACACACACACACACTTCCCCCTACCACCTCCTCTCCCCTTAATCTGGCACAGTTATTTTCTCAACACAAACATATCAGATATAAATATGACTAATTGCATAATGAAGGAAATATTGTCTATGTTGTCTCAGGTTTATTGAACTTGGCCATGGTCAGAATGTGTCTTCACACTGAAGTGATGCCACGCTGATTGGCAGGTTTATCATAACTAGGCTTTGTCCTGTCAGCGCTAATTGAACTAGGACCAGAGACTTGACACCTCAGTCTGGACAGTCAGCTCAAATGTTATTGTCGCCTCAGAGGTCGCGGAAGGTCATGCACAACTGCAAAACGATGGAGTAATTTTTTGTGATTTTAATGTTTGCTAAATTATCCTTTTTCCCCCCCTCATGGTCAACTTCAAATGTGAGAAGTTCTGCTTATAAAGTTAAATTATTGTGTTTATCATATGCATGTTCTAACTAGTAACTTACATTTCAACATGGGCAAACCTAAAAAATTACGTGATGTAATGCGCATAAATTATTTTGAATTGAATTGAGTCGAATGTGGGAACACATTTTATCATTGTACTCAGAAATCAAGGCTGATGCTCGAAAGAGAAGCATCATGATACCAGTATGGACTTGGTGCAATATAAATACATACATTATTCAATTTATTGCGTAAAATTATGGATTTTGATTATTTGTTGTTGGGTTTGGTTTTGTTTTTAAAGTTTGGTATTCAATAGATAATTCACTATTTTTTCTCTCTATATTTTTATTTATTATTTTATCTTATTTATTATTCTCTATTTATATTTTTTATTACCGGTATTATTTTTTTGTGGTGTGTTTTTCGTTTTTAGTATTTAATGGTTAATAAACCACTGGAGTAAAATATTTTATTTGACATTTAATATGACTCATTACGAGAAAATTTCACATTGAGAGAGGAAGCTGAACTGTGTGATGGCCGACAGGGCAGAGATTGCGTTTAATGAATCTGAAAAACCAAGATATGATCAGCTGTCAGATTAGCCGTGGACTTTGATGTCAGTATCGGCGCCCTTCTACAGTAACCAGTGATTCACTGCAGGTCTGATCACAGAGTTCCTTAACGCATCAAAAGCTGGGGTCTTAGGAACTTCCTGGAAATGCCTATTCAATCTGATTTGTTGCCAAGGGAGGTAATTTGTGATTGGTGTTAATTTTGCAAGATTGTCCCTGAATTTGATTTACTGAATATATGTTTCTCCATGTTTTCTTTTTAGTGTTTTTATTATTTTTATTGTATTTATTTCCTTCTTAGTTTTGTGGTGTATATATGTGATCTAACAACAGGATATATATTTCAGGAAACTTTATATAATTTCCGTGCAATCTTTGTCGTATCCTTCAGGCTATATTAAGTAGAATGTATATGGAAAACAATAATTTCCTGTACATAGTGAGGGCATTTATTGTTACGGTCTTCCTTGAATCATTTTTCTGTACTTGCAGTCATTTATGAGAGGTTTATTGTGGATGCATCAAAAACGTCAATGATCTGTGCATGTTGCCATTGATGAATTAGTCGCAAATGCGTGAAAGATTCCTGCCGCGACGTTAAACTCCATATTGACTCACTCACCATTGATGAATTTTATAAAAGTAATGTGTGTTAACCCTCTCCCTGCTGGAAGCAACCAGAGATGCCCTGAAGAGCTGTGCGTGTGCCTAATCCAGCAGGGAGAGGGTTACAGAATCATTATCCCCAAGAAGTATATCATTACGGTTGTCTTTTACATTACTTTAATTTGACTTCCATTATCGTCCTCCATATCTTTTCAATGTTAAGCCATGATATTGAAATGAATGAACATTGAAACCCAATTTATTTTAAAATATAAAAAAATATTATAAATTCAAAATGAGATTGCTCTAGAATCGATTCTTTTTAGTGAATTCTTTATGTATATCAATGAAATTGTATCCAATAATTGGTTCATTGCAGGCCATGAGCTCTTTGTATAAAAATGTCTGTTTATGACTTCAGTGCATCATGTTCTCAAGGCTATAAAGCTCCTCATATCCAATCCTGCCAATTGTTAAATTCCCACGAGGAGCACAAACTTGATAGCGTAGTGGTAGATCGTAGGATCGGCGCCAAGGGTCTCGAGTTTGAATGTGCAGCAGAGAGGTGGCACCAATAGTCGTATAGGCGGCCATTCCTGTAGGCGGCCATTCCTATGATGAGATCAAATGTCTGAGCTCAATTCGTGCTGATTGATAAAATTAGCGCTTTACATCGCAGAGGGAATTCCTTGCTTTTACCAGTAACCGTGAATATGGTTGAAATATTCATGCAGTGACGTAAACAACAAATCGATCCAATAGCCTGTATCAGCTGTTGATCATTTTTGGGGTGTGTGGAGCAGGTTAACTGCAACACTTTGTACTTTAGGTGTTGCAGGTTTTCTTCTTGTTGTATCATCCTGCATTGGTGAAAGGCTCTAGGAAATAAATTACTCACGCATGATGACCTCATAACGTATGTGTGAAAGATTCCCGCTGTGATGTAAAGCAATGATTCACTCACTCATGATGACCAATACATGAACGAAAAATTCCTGAAAAGTCATCTCGGCCAAAGCCAATAAAAAATTACCATGAATCAAAGAGCGGCTGTTTACGACTTCGATCAATTTGTTCTCAAGATTACGATATTTAAATTTATGTTCCGGTTTGCGAATTCATCCGCAGATTATAAAGTTGCATTCCACCATGCAGCAAGGTTTTCGTCTGGAAATTGTAATCCCAGGACATTGATTGACGTCTAACTGCGGAATAAGAATTAGCTGTCCTGCACTGTAAACACAGAAGCTAAACACAAGGACGCCACCCCCCTCGAGACGGCCAGTAATTTCCAAAGTGGATCGCTCCCAACGAGCAATCAAATTCCGCCATCGGAGCGGTCGCTCGCCATCCATTCACGAGATCGAGACGCCAAATTAGGGTTCCATGTCTCCAGTGTAGTCTCGTCTGACCTACCGTAATTTGAAATTATTTTCCGCCTAGAGGGGGTTATCCTCCGCAGTGGGCTAGCAGTGATTGATTTGACGGCCAATTGTGGCGTTTTTGTGTTATTTAGCGAGCAGGAGGAATACAATTGGAAGTCTATTATCGCTGACGTCAGTGATTTGATCTTTTCGCCCGCAATGAAGATTAGTGTCGCATTCAGAGAAGCTTGCGATGCAATGTCTGACGTACGTGGTGGACGATTGTCTCCCTTGATCTTTCTGTATCGGCCCTGGTTTATCAAGTGGTGACACATGGTTTTTGTGGGTTTTCCTCCCTCCATATGCAGATCTGAAATTGTGTATGGTGGTTGGAGTGACACTCCAAATTCCATAGATATATATATTTGGCAATATAATAATAATAATAATAATAATAATAATAATAATAATAATAATGTATGTATTTATATTGTGCTAATAGTAAATATAATAATAATGTCTATTTTGATATTGCACCAAATCCATGCTCAATAAGATGCTGATAGTACTACCGGTATGTACATTATTACCTCCAGTCTATGGATCAGGGTATTGTTTATCGAAGCTCTCTTAGCCACTAAGGGACCATCGCACTCTCTTAGCAATGTATTAGCTATCGGCAAAGGAAGTGCTATGGTCCCTTAGCGGCTAAGAGAGCTTCGAGAAACGATACCCAGTTCATCGTAAATGGGTGAAATATTCCTGCAGCGACATTAAAATCCATATTCACTCACTCACTCACTCACTATGGATCAGTGTGTACTCATTTCCATATTCTGACATAGCAGGAAAATTCTGAGAAATGCATTGTCTTACTATCTCGGTATAATGTCCCAATATTTCGGTCTACATGACCATAATACATTAGGATTCCTGAGAAATAGTTTTGAAGTATTTTTCCTTGTTGGTCAAGGCACCAAATTCTGAGTTAGTGTTCATTTCGACAGTAACAAGCCTTATTTGGGTAAAATCTGTATAATGTTGGCTGACTGTAGTCTCAGAGTGGAACGTTCCACCATATTGTTGCCTCGGGCACACATTGTTTCTCTGAACAGACTAAATAAATGTCCTCGTTGTCGTTTAACCCTCTCCATGCTGAAGGCAACTTAAGATGCCCCAAAGAGCAGTGCCTGGGCATAATCCAGCAGGGAGAGGGTTAACACAAGCACTGCTCTCTAGGGCATCTCCAGTTCCCTCCAGCAGGGAGAGGGTTAACACAAGCACTGCTCTCTAGGGCATCTCCGGTTCCCTCCAGCAGGGAGAGGGTTAGCACAAGCACTGCTCTCTAGGGCATCTCTGGTTCCCTCCAGCAGTGAGAGGGTTAATAGAGCTGTGGTGATGATACTGAGTCTGAACTATTTAACACTGCCTACAGCTTGTTGTACCAATTACGAGACACTTCACGATTTCGGAATAGTTGTCGTTAACCTTTTAGATGCTTAAGGTGATGAGAGGTGCCTTAATCCAGCCGGGAATAAAGTTAATTGTGGCTAGATTCAATCCTGGCTTTCAGTTAGGTTAGAGCAAGGTTTGAGGTTATGATTCTGGTGGTGGGCGAATACTGACAAATGACGTCAAAAGCTGGCAAATGACCGTGGTCAAGGGGACCCAGGCTGGGAGAAAATGACATCGGGTCGGATCACAGAAGCTGAAGGGAAATAAACATCCAATCAGACTCGTCCTCGGCTGCGGGTAATGACATTGTCATTGGGTCAGCCGCCGTTTGGGGAACAGGACATTGAGATATGTCCTGGAGAGGTCATCCATCCTGGAGAGGTCATCCTGGAGAGGTCATCCTCACACCCCAGCGGTACTCTATAATTCAGACTCACATCATGTGGTATCTGTGGCAAACGTCTACAAAGAAACTTGCTCAGTTTAGGAGCTATGGATAGAACATTGATAAAATGTATGTTATTGGATAGATTTGTACATCAAATCCATTGAGAAAATAATTTCATCGGTTTCCTCACAAAGAAATTCATCATTTACATCCTGAGGAAGAGAAAGAAAAAAGGGTGGTTTATTGAATAATTTGGATTTGTTTATAAAGGATGTTGTAGTTACACATGTTTTATTTAAGCAAATGGTCGAGTAGAAACTAGTTGGACAAGATCCAACACATTTCACCGACAAACCTTGGCAAAATCAGCACTATGTCTTTATAACAATATCATAATGGTTGCATGTGAACCAACCTCTCACGGTATTACACAAGTGTTTTACCCTACTCTTAACCGAAAATAAGCCGATCAATTTCCTGTTGAGAGTTTGACATCTTCATGAGCATGACGAAGCAGATAGCAAGCACTCTCGCGATGTTGGAGGTAGAAAAATGAAAATGACAGTGATGCATGCGAGTTGAATTTTTTTAAAGGCTCATGATTTGAAGATTAAAACATCTTTCAGTTATTCCAAGTCTGCCATCATAAAGAATGTAATTGTGTCTACTGTTTTGCACAGGTTAAGTAAATAAAAAGAAAAGATGTACTAAACAGGTTAAAACACAAAAATATAAATTAAGTGAATTAAAAAATGTGTAAAGTTGAAACCATTCCTTTTGAAATTTCTTGATGATGTGTTGTATTTCTTTTTTTTTGTGGAAGTCCATGATTTTAAGTCCATATCTGTTTGGACTTGTAGAGTTTATTATCACCTTTGGCAGTCCATGACTTGTTCAACATTGAGAGTCAATAATCTGCATAGAAACCTAGTGCCCATGATCTGTTTACACTCTCCTACAGCTGAAAGTATCTGTTCATATATGTCAGAGTGCAAGTACATCATCAGTTGGGAGTCCATGATCTGTTAGGAGTCCATGATCTGTTAGGAGTCCATGATCTGTTAGGAGTCCATGATCTGTTAGGAGTCCATGAT
>JAUTBZ010166295.1:0-10642 GCA_032361785.1 Lepetodrilus galriftensis | reverse complement strand
TCAATGTTCATAATATGCTCTCCTCTACCTATACAATCACTCAATGTTCATAATATGCTCTCCTGGTCCCACACCCATAGCCATAGCCTATCTCCGTAGAACCACATCGGGGATAATATCGGTTACAGATATATGCATACTGTGCATGCGGAGATAGATGATTGCACGACCTGCACTTGAACATTATGACGTTATGTGTATACCACACTTATCTGTAAGTAACCAGAAGTATGAATAGCCAGCATGCTTCAATGAGAATACAGTATATCTTACGTGCAAATCGTGATACGTGCCACACCTTTAATGTGGATTTTTATTAATAGATAAGACATGGATGAAATAATATAGTTCCGAATATTTGCACATATTTATTCATTATGCGCAAAGTATACAAGTATAGTTGAAATATGGAGGAATGGTTTATGTATTTTAGACCACTCGGTTTCCGTGGTTTAATCGTGGAAGGCTCAGTTAAAAAAAACTCGCTGCTATGCGCCTCATTGTTTAACTGGGCCTTCCACGATTAAACAACGGAACATCGTGGTCTAAATATTACATAAATACTTGCTAGTTGTACCCTATGCCAAGCTCAAATCATTCGGATGTAAATCTTTCTATCATGTCGCCCAAACACTGTGGAATTCACTCCCTATCCATGTCAAACTGTCAAACAACATGTTCAAATCCAGATTTAAGATTTACATATTCAGACAGTATTATGAACTTTAATCACATTGTAGTGCCTTGCGATTGCATTAGTGCAAGGATATTTTCCACTGCGCAATACAAATATTCACTATTATTATTATCACAAAGGAAACCAACGACCTCTAATTAAATCACTGCCACAGAGCTCCAGATAAAAATTGCAACCTGGGAGTATGGTACTCCCTGATTTTGATTTAGGGAGTATTTTCAAATTGTATTGTCGCATTTAATTGCTGCGCGATTAAGGTAAATACTGGGGGAAAACATGTATGGAGACATGACCGTTCGCATTTTATTGGGGTCACTTTTACGTCTAAAATCTAGAGGTCGCATTAAATTAGTGACTTATTCATATATATATGTAAAAACAATGTCAGAGAAAATGTCCAAACATTTCATTGCATACCATTTACAACTCAAGTTACTATTGCATCTTTACAGCAATATATCTCAAGTAAAAGGCGTAAAATAATAATTCAGTCTAATACCTTATGACCATATCTAAACCTACTACATTAAACATCCATCCATTCAATACAGTACTTTTATTCAGAGCATGATAACTTCTTTTTCTCAAGTAGCAATGTTTTGTATTCACTTCTAAGGTGCTGCAGCGAATGTTTGAGGTTGGCGACATTTGCAGCTAAGCTAGCAGCCTCCTGGAAACTTGTCTGACTTCTGCGAAGAGCCTGAGGAACTAGAACCCCGAACCACTTGATAGGATCTACAGGAACATCTTCAACTTTCTCGTCCAAATCTGTAACAGCATCTCCACCTTCCTTCACGTTCCTCTTGCGAACATCGTCACTCGGAACTTTCTTCGCATTTTTTACGCTGCGTTTGTGTACATCGTACTTCACGTTAGCCTCGTCAGAAGTGACGTTGACAGTCAATACTGCCGTCATGTCGCTGTCGGGGACTTGTAGCGTACTGACAGATTTCATGCCCATCGAGTAACGTGCACGTGATAGGTTGAGGTACCCGTCGCGTAAATACTGCTCCATCTTGGCCTGCTCCTGATACAGCTGACCCAACACGTCAAAGAAAGTCAGCAAGGTCGTATCCAGCTTCTCCGAGACATCCTCTAATTCAGACATCCTGAAGCATAATCTGCATGGTTCAGTGAATTGTTGCAGATGTATACAAAGCGATGTGTTAATCATGTTAATGTCTATCTACGAAGGTCCATTTTAATTTATGTGTGATTTTTTAGCATAATTTTGATATTTGGCGTATATTATTAGTAATTATTTCTCTCACACAACATTGGCCAGGCAGTTTTCTCCCATAGCCTTTATAGGATTATGGCCGGTTAACAGCTGGTTAAGTGATTAACCCTCTTCATGCTGAAGGCAACCGGAGATGCCCTAATGCACAGTATCTGTGCCTAATCCAGCAGGGAGAGGGCTAATAGCGATTCATTATCACTACCTGGGCATACACATGGCCAACTCGTATGGGGACAAACTTAAGAATAACAACGTTTAGATTTTTTAAACATCAAAATTCATGATCAGGAAAGGAAAGGGTAACCTAATTTCGCAATGTAAACAGATGGTAATGTTACTCTCACTCTCAGATGTGAATGGTATGGTTGTCAAGCTTACCTTCAAGATAAAATCAAGGAGGAGTGTTCAACTTGCAAGTTAAAATAGAAAGAACAGCTCATCAACAATCACGTTTGTCCAAAAAAAAAGAAGAGAAAATGTGGAATATTACTCAGGAAGCTGACGATGACGACAGTAGTTATCTGCCCTTCCATAAGCTCTGCACATTATGACTAGCTCGTTTTCCGTTAGACAAAAGAAAATATGTATTTCTACATTAGTCTTAATCTGCACACATATTAAATATTTGCTCTACTTTGGATTATTGACAAAGATCGAATCCTCATTTATCTTGCATATATATTTATTTACTGAATGTTTACGTTTTGATACCGCAGCAAATGAGAAAGTATGGCGGCTGAATCAACGTGTTTGTGTTGTTGATGGATGATTAGAATGCTATCTCTGGGTCGGTGTCTGATAAATCAATGGACATGGCTATGGAAAAGCAGCACCTGTTCATTACGGATCTACCCGAAGAGATCTTGGAGTTTATTCTTTCACAATTATCGCCTTACAGAGATCTGAAATCTGCCAAATTAGTGTGCAAACTGTGGCACCGTTTGGTGACAGGTTGGACAATATTTTGATACTTTAGTATTATTCAAAGACTGTAACATCATGACAATACATAACAATTAATGGTATATATATTCAGTTAAATGTAAATAAATTACAACAGAGTGTCAATTTACCATTGTACACTAAAGCTTTGTAGTTGAACTATTCATCATTGTTTACATAAACCTGTAACTAAACATCTATGATCATGATGATATTATCAGATTATCAGCTGGGCCCATATTCTGGAATATTCTTAGCTAAGAACTTCTTAGTAAGAAAAGATCTCTTAAAAAATTAACATAAGGAGAAAATTAGTAAGGCAAATTATTAGTACTTACAAACTTCTTAGAACTTACGAAGTTTTGAAAATACAGGCCCTGGTTATTGCAATCTCATTAAAATCAGCGTTTCTCAGATTGCCCTTTGACATCACCTCAATGCACACACAACGTTCCAGTCACGTGCTTCCACTACACAGTATTAGCCAATCAGTGGCCAGTTTATATGTTAAGCAGTGCAGAAAGTAAACGACCCGAGCGTATATCTAGACGAGGCTGTGATTGGCTGCGATCAAAGAGTTCAAATTGACATCACTCGTATGGCAATTTCCTGAGACCACAATGAGCGAGTATCATATATATATATATCTGTTTGACTTTGAGCGTTAGTTTCAGATCTTATTTTAATGAGACTGGTTATTGGTAAATTATTGTGTTGGCATTTTGTCAAATTATTTACAAGTCAAAACAAATATGTTATTCCAATGCTAATGCTACTTTGGCATACTGTAAATCATAAAAGTATTATTGTTTTCCTTATTAATATATACAAACACATGGTTTCAGGTGTTGTTGTGAAACTCCAGCAGTACTTCCACCAGTCCATCAAGAACGCCACCGTCACATGGACACCGTACCGCCTGGAGTGTGGTCCCACCATCACTGAGCGCTACTCACACTGCGCGTGCTACTATGACAAGTCTCTGTACGTGTTTGGCGGCTGTACATCCACCAACACCACCTTCAACGATCTCTGGAGGTTTGATCTCGCAACCAGACAATGGATCCGACCTCTTGCCATGGGTATATATTTTGCAAATCAGAAATAAAATTTGGAAATAATTCCGACTTAGATGGTATTATTTGTTTAATACAGATGTTGCAGGTTTCCTCCTATCCTGAAACTGACAATCTGTGATATAAGGGGGGAAATCTTGTAAGCGACTAAACCCCAATTAAATTCAAAAACAAAATATCATTCCCAACATTCATCTTTGTTGCTGTTTATGAAATTTGTCAGCCAAATTCGTAACTTTTTGTTGACATGCTTGGAGTATTTGGTGACACAAGTTATGGAAATCTCATCTCATTGTTATATATTGTCATTATTATGATTGGTTTCATTATGCTTGTACCACCGTTGTTTATATTGCAGGTACCTACCCATCTCCAAAGGCCTGCGCCTCCATGGTGGTCTATCAGGACAACCTGGTCTTGTTTGGCGGGTGGAGCCACCCGACTCCTTATCCCCTGCATCAGGTGAACTCATTCATACCTCTTACAGTAATATTAGTGATCACCAATGGAAGTGGTTTAATTCTATCAGGATCAATTCTTTAAATGATTTGATCAAACCAAATATTATTTCATATTCTGACCACAGTTGAGAGGTCTGAATATCATACTTTTATTTAAATATTGCGTTTATTGTTTCTGTTGTCCAGGCTGCCCGCTTCTTCTCAGAGCTGCACATGTATAATCCCACCAACAATCGGTGGTGTCACGTGACTAGCTTGTCGCGACCGTCTCCCAAACCCATTGCAGGACATTCTGTGTCTATAGTCAAAGACGTGATGATTGTGTTCGGGGGATCGCACGTACCAGGCGTAGGGTATGGCGTGTTATTTCTTTCCATTTAGTATTCTTATTAATTGTCTATATTCTTCGAAATAGATATGATCTTCTTACACAAAAACTCACTCTTTCTCATACTTGGACTCAATTTTCATTTGAATTTCTTCCAATATACTAGCCAGTGCTCACTGGTTTTACTGCAAGTGCAAAATTTAGCACACTACATATTTTGGGTTACTGCCTGACACAAACCTATAAGCAAGAATATGAGCAGAATATTCTTGAAAGCAACTCTATATCTTAATTAAATTTCAACATGTAGTAGTTATTTAAAATTTTATGTTTTGTTTGTATTTTACAGGAGTAATGACGTGTGGGTGTTTGACTTTATTGAACTTGTGTGGATCAAGCATCCCACATCCAACCTCAAGCCCAACCCCAGATATGGACAGTCTCAGGTTTGCTACCCTGTCTGTTATTATTATAATACTAATACTAATAAAATATAATTATAATAATAATAATATGTGTTTAATCAACAATGCACTACAAATTACAATTGTGACAGTTTTATCAGTATTTGTTTGAACTAACATTTCAGTCAGAGAAATTAGCATACTAGTATTAAGTTAACTGTTTGTATGCTATATACATACATTATTAATGTCACATTTACATTAAGTAATATATGATAAAAGTAGATATGATTATGCATATTCTTATTATTTAAGAGAAGATTCTATATAGTTTTCTGTTGTTTCCAGGTGACGGTAAATGAAAATAGTGTGCTTGTATTAGGAGGCTGTGGTGGCCCTAACCAGGTATGTTATCCATTGTGTACTGTACAGTAGTCAGTA
Organism: Lepetodrilus galriftensis; assembly: GCA_032361785.1. NCBI lineage: Eukaryota > Metazoa > Mollusca > Gastropoda > Lepetellida > Lepetodrilidae > Lepetodrilus > Lepetodrilus galriftensis. The sequence goes on along the minus strand of JAUTBZ010166295.1, from coordinate 5,053 downwards.
ATCTACATCATGCATGTTTTTAGTTTTCTACAGTTGCAAGGAAACAAACCCTTTGTTGTGTCCATTCATGTACACAAATTAAGACACTTTTCTATCCTCTGAATCAATTTTTGTGTCTCTTGATTTTAGATCTTTAGTGATATCTGGCTGCTGGATCTGAACACTGACCCGTGGCAGTGGCATGAAATCACCGTCAAGAATCAGGAGTTTGCTGCACCACAACTTTGGTGCCATCCATCCTGCAAGGTAATGCCACTGTTGTTAACACAGCTTCGCCGTTCTTGCCAGGCGACGTTTCCCTAGTGTTTTCTTGCAAGATTACACCGACTTGCTCTTTAACTCAAGCCCACCACCACCACCACCACCACCCTAAAAGAAATATGTTTATTGTAATTTTATTTTTAGTACATACCATATTTGTTTTTTAAATTGCATTATTTATCTTTATTTGATCAATGATTTTAATCCTTACAAAATCAGCTATAAAAAAAAAATCCTAATTAAATTTTAGTAATTAAAACAATTAGTTAAATACTTGTTAAATACGGTACTTGGATCCACCTATGTTTAGTGTTATCCATCTAGGGTCATACATTTTGCAAAGTAACACCTCATTATTGGTTAAATCGCTTCAGTTTCTTGCTAATGTGACTCATTTCTAATTGAACTAAACTACTCACAGTTTCCACTAATGTTAATTATTTGTATGCCATGCTGATGCCAACAGGTTGATGACATAATGGTGATGCTGAGCAAGCCGGCCAAAACCAACCAGCCTCAACCCAATCCAGTCCAGCAGGTACCAGTCAGAACCAGTCGTGTCTGGGTCCCACCTCGAGCAGAAGGTCATGCAGGCCCATCTCAAAGCCCGTCCTCCCCTTCCGCAGCCAAGAGGCCGTTCCCTGACACTGACAACAGCTCCAGCGCCGAGAGTTCCAACGAAGACGGCGGGCAGTCGTCCAGGGAACTGGAATATGGACGGTTCAGTTCCCCGGAGCACGACAGCGATTTCAATCCCGAAGCCGTCGCTGCGGGCACGGCCAGTGTCCGTCCTGGCTTCCCGTCCGTCCGTCCCAATGCCATGAGGAACCGGCAGAGACAGCTGGAGACGCTGAAGCGGTACGAGGAGCGCCTCCAGACCATTCCGGGAGCCGGAGGTGCGGGCGCTGGTCTCCCCGGAGGAAACAGGCCCGACTCGCGGTCTGGTCCGGTGGCCGCAGCGGCAGTGCGGGAACCACGCTCCACCATGTCTCTGCACCTACTCAACATCTGTGATATCGATAGAACCTATGAGGCATCCTGGTCCATTCCCAACGAGGAGACCTCTTGTGATAGTCCCGAAGAGACGATATTTTACACCCTGGTCGAGGGGAGAGGCGAGTTGGTCCTCTTTGGGGGTATTCAGAGAGATATCAACTCGATGCAGCGAGGTATTGACGTGAATTTGAAGTCCCATGTTGTTAGTAATAATCTGTACATTATTGGTTCACAGAAGCCAAGGTTATAGGTTCCTAATCTAGTCTCTTATGTCACAAACTGGATATGCCTTTACATTTTATATTATGTAATTGTCATGGACCTTCAATTTCAATATTATGTTCCAGCATTTCAAATGTGTAAATTAGAAACACTTCCTGTCTAAATTGGAAACAGTTACTGAAGAATTTATTATCATGATGTTGGTGATTTAAAAACTATATATTAGCATAATAAGTTTTTGTTATATTTTCTTTTGTGTGAAATACATAGTTGATACGGTATGAATTTCTGAAGAAATACTTGAAAATATTTATTTTATAACCACTGATTGATTATGTATTAAGACTATATGGTAATGTTTTGTTATTTTCTGTCAGATATCATGATTTAAATTTATGTAGAATACTTCATGTTCCTACTATGTAGAGAAAGTAAAATTTCTCAAGTGACCATCTAGTTTACTCAATTGTCACTCGATTCTTGGTTTGTTTTTTATCTGCCAACCCAGTTTTTGCAATTATTAGAAAATAAATATTATTAATATTATTTACCTACACCAGTCCTTCTATATTTGTATGTTAACTTAAATACGGTAAAGAAACATTGAAATCTGTGTTGTGTATATAAGTCTTGATTCTCACTGCCAGAATAATCACAATCAAGACATATATGGTTGCCTTTAGCAGTTGGATGGCTACATTATATGGTTGCCTTTAGCAGTTGGATGGCTACATTAAAAGAGTCTTGCCAGTGTTTTCTTTGCATTTCATTTGTTTTGACTAACTAAGGGAATGTGTCTGTGTGTGAGAACAACAACGTGTACATTTTATATCTAACTTCACAGAGATGGAAGCTGGCCTTTAAAGGCCCTTACACAACGGAGGCGAGCGAATTATCACTGCGACAATCAGCAATGAGAACAAAAGATTCTATCGAATTTTGTCGCTACAAATTTTACTTTTGGTGTGCAAGCATATAGGTGAATTTTAAGATTTTATTCAAGAACGTAAATCGCAGAGTTAGTCTCCGCGAGATTCGTCTCTGGTGTGCAAGGACCTTAATGGTTCAAATGATAATTTCTTCACAAGACATGGATTGTCTACCACCTTGAGCACCAATGTCTTTGTGAGTAAATGGGCTGTTGATTTTTTCCATCCATTCACCTAGTTATAATATACTAAAACGCAAAAGAAACGCATGTTCTCACTAAATTGGATACCTGGTATAAAATACAAAAAATACAACACTAAATGCAGATGCCAACATTTATTTCGGAGCAACTCCAATTCAGTACACATTGGTGTTGAAATTTTTTGATTGAATTAATGTTTGGATATTGTTTCATTTCATTGGGGTGCATGTTAAAAAATGTGAAACGGACGACATAGGGATGGCAGTTACGGAGTGCTGCTGCCGCCAGAGGCAGCGGCGGACACTGGACCACGTGGACCGTGCACCTGGGTTGCTGACATCATCCCATTCTTAATGTGGGTAACCCGGATGTACTGGTCTTAGGCTGCGGTTGTCTCCTTCGGGCGGGCTGTGCGTGATCGATCGTTCACGGATCCAGTGATTTGGTGACGTTGTGAAGGTTGTGCTATTGTTGAAAAATGGCATCCCAATTGTCTGGCTACACCAGTACGAGTCTGTCCGGCTTGCAACATCCCGATGGCCATCCTTCCTTGGAGTAGCTGCATTTGGAAACATTGACTATGCTCAAATTCAATTCACATTGGATTCACAATAAGGGCGATCCAGCACTTGCAAATAACATGATTTGAGAATCTGTGACGTCACTCGGGTAATTAAATTGGCATGCAGGTGGGACCGTGGTGAGCCTGTGTGCCATGTCCGTTAGCACAGTTCAGTTCAATTCCACCAAAGAATATTGCTTTACAAAGTGTATTTCCTTCTCATTGTCAGAACCGGCATTCCTTTTGTGTTCTAGTATATGACCAATAATAAAAATGGGCATAAGTGAAATCTCCTAAGTGTATGAGTCCTTTTATGAGTCGATTACCTAGAGTAACTTTACTTTTACAGATACTCCTCCGGAATCGTCCTCTATTGTGGGTGTAGCTGCTGGTGCAGGAGTTGGTGTTGCTGCGCTGATTATCGCTGTGGTGGTGCTGGTGGTGGTGTTCCTACGGCGAAGGAAAGCAAGATCAGGTAAAGTCATCCTCATGTATGCGTTGCCCAGACCTTACAGTTTTGCCATATAATTATTTGACGGTAAAACTGATATTGGTCAAATGAAAATTATTACGGTGAAACCAGATTTTCATTTTCAACCTCTCAACTTAACTTTAAAAAAACTTGCTCATGCTTACAATCTGAGTGGGTAGCAACTTTGTATTTAGGTAGCCAAATGATACATGTATATGAGTCATTCTCAACAGATGCCACATTTTGGTGACATTTTAGTGACTCCTGTCCTTGGAATCGGGTTCGGGGGAGACTGCTACATCGGCAGCTGCAACGCAGACATCTGGGTTAACGCTGGGTGGAACTCAGACTGAGCCAGATAGCTATCTGGTCGGTCTGAGCGAAACTCGACCCCCAGGTCAAGCATTAACATGGGAAGCAACCATACCTGCGGCTACAGGTGTGGTTCTACTTCTACATCTGCCACGGGATGATCATACGTCGGCTCGGGTTGACGACAATATCTCGTTTGCTACGAGAGGTGAGTCTGACTCGGGTCAGGCTCAATGGGGTACCACTCAGTTCGTTCCCGGGGAGATCACCAGGCCATGGTCAATCTCCCTGGTCTATGTATCCTCCCTTCTCGTGGGGGGGGGGGATATGGAACACCTATGGTCTCCCTATTCCACCATCGGATAACTCCACGATGGGTAGAGGCTCCTTCCCGGGTAACTTCGGCAAAGGTGCCGATGCGGCATTATTCCAGAGTTACCCATACCAACTGCCAGGGCTCGGCGAGTGTGTGTCATTACCGACACATATTCCCGAAATCCTCCCTCCCAAGTAAATCTTACTTAGAGGGTGGCGTGTGATGGGGAGCAGGCTTCCCTTCTATCACACGCCAGTTGGTGGAACTATGCCCTACAGCGCCGGCTTCAATCCTTGTCAGACGAAATGTTCGACATGGATCCAGCCAAGGTGGCTAAAGCCACTGCTTAGGCAGCCAGCTGGGCGCAGGCTAGCCTCTCTGTGATCACCAAGGCTTTGGAGGCAAACCAAACCTTGATGGCGCAATAACTGCTTCTGCGGAGGGACGCTGTGCTCGACCAGACACGGCTTCCTCGCGGCAGATCCTCTCTCCTTCGGGCAGCTCCGCTGGAGTCGCCCGACCTCTTTGTCCCAGGTTAGACGAATTCGAGGATGAGCATGCTAAAACGTTGGGGGGTAGCAAGCCCCTCATGTTTCGGCGGCCTACTCCTCGGGGAGAAAGGAAGGCGGCTGCACAGGGAGTAGAGGTTACACACGATATTAACTTAGCGATATTGAAGGAATCGTGCTCAGACACAATGATAGAGTCATTCTCACTAATGAGGTACATTTAATGTCGCCATCCATGTACAGACAATGCAGATATATATTTGCCTATTAG
>JAUTBZ010166284.1:0-10642 GCA_032361785.1 Lepetodrilus galriftensis | reverse complement strand
ATCATCCTTGGTCTTGTCAGTACCAGCCGGTGCTCGCAGGTTTACTGCAACATTCAGCGCTACAGATGTTGTGGGTTTCCTCCTGCCCTAGAAAGCGACTTTAAACACCAATTCAAAAAAAAATAATCCAAAAAAAATTATTATTATTATTATTATTATTATTATTATTATTATTATTATTACTATTATTATTATTATTATTATCTTATGTTAACTTTGATTTCATCTCTGCAATTTTTGCTTTTGTAAATGTTGCCCTATTTATTACATATTGTTTTAGAAATATTGCACTACATACACCAAATCAAATGTCATGGTCAGATCAAGTACCATAAGCTACTGTAACCAATTCAATGTATGAATACGCAATTAAGTGGATTTAACTGTACAACGATAGTTATAGTTTCTAAACACGTCACATGCTGATTCAATAAGTTCAAAGCAAAACAAATTACTCTATCACCAAGACCCACCGTGCAGCTAGTCAAACTGACAAGGCCAACTATTTGATCCGTTAACCTTTTCCTCGTTAAACTTTAGAATCTGTGATTGCACGTGGGCATCAGGTGCCTGGAGATAGCTGGCAATTGTTACATCTCGCCGTAACCTCCCATGTGGGTTTTTATCGCAATCCCTGCACGATTAGCGAACCTCCATCAGATGGCACCACAGGAAGAGGGTTAATTTGAGGATCTCTGTTATCTGCAATTAAACTGATGTAAAGTGAATATAACCCTTTCCATGCTGGAGGCAACTTGAGATGCCTTTAAGAGCTGTACATATGCCTAATACAGCAGGGAGAGAGTTAAAGCAACTTTGGTAACCGACATATTTGAAATCGTAAGTATATTGAAATCCAATGTTGTCCTGGGAATACCGGTAGTGTTAAGGACGTTCACCACTGGAATGCTGTTATTTTGTTAGGGTTGTTCTGGTTGCTCCCGTTCCAATGAATATTAACATACAGTTATATTATGTCTCTCATAGCGCTATGGGCGTTTTGTGGATTTCTCTAAAATAAATATGTAAAACTCAGTTTTCAGTTAACGATTGATGAGTAATTCTGCAAATAATGAGTTTTCTAGTAAAACATGAATAACCCAGTCAATTATGAGTAATGTTGTATAATACAGTAAATTGTGAGTAGGACAGTAGAAGAGTAAATCGTGAGTAATGCTTCAGTGATGTCGACCAGTGGCTTATATATATTACTGGAATGTTAAAGAGTGCATCAGTGATGACGACATGGAGGAAGTTGAGTTACTAGTATATAAATCTGCTATGAATTAATTATCTAATTAAATAAAGTGCATATTAATCCCAGTTAGTGTCAGATCTGGTGTCAGATCTCAGACTGAGGTCAAGGCTGAAGATTCCATCAGGTCACCGATATTATTACTGTCCGTGAGTCTTGTTGTTGTTTGGGGTCCCGTTCCACAGAAAGATTGTAGCACGATGAGCCGTGACTGCAGTACTATGAGCCATGACTGCAGCACTATGAGTCATGACTGCAACACTATGAGTCGTGACTGCAGCACTATGAGTCATGACTGCAGCACTATGAGTCATGACCGCAACACTATGAGTCGTGACTGCAGCACTATGAGTCGTGACTGCAGCACTATGAGTCGTGACTGCAGTACCATGAGTCGTGACTGCAGAAGTATGAGCCATGACTGCAGTACTATGAGCCATGACTGCAGCACTATGAGTCATGACTGCAATACTATGAGTCATGAGTCGTGACTGCAGCACTATGAGTCATGACTGCAGCACTATGAGTCGTGACTGCAGCACTATGAGTCGTGACTGCAGCACTATGAGCCATGACTGCAGAACTATGAGTCCATTATATTCAATTACATTCTATTCCTCAAGAATTAAATTGCTTCAAATTCTAATTCCCTTCTATTCCACTCCGTTTCGTTCTATTCCTGAAGAGTACAATTGCTTCAAATTTTAATTCCATTCTGTTCTATTCAATTCCACTCCATTCCATTCTGTTCTATTCCATACCCGAAGAGTACAAATGTTAATACAATCCCCACAAGCTTCCATCAACACCATACTTGTACAAGATACCAAAATGTATGTATGTTATTCTTTCTATCTTGAAGACATACCATATCGATTTACAGTACCAGGAACACGGATGCTCCGAATCCTCCGTCAATTCTCCCCAATTTGTAGGCCACGTCTGTTTTACGCTGTAATCACACCAGAAGTACATCTGTTCAATGTGTAGGAAATAGCCTGATCATCCCGCAGACAGATTTACAGTTATGTGGTTCTTGTCATAATTGTCCCAACCGACACGTCCTAGTAAACTACTTCACATGTCGGAACATTAGTTCACGTGTCAGGGTTATACAGAACTGGATCACAGCTTTATCTCCAGAAATGTGTGTTTCTTGCTGTGTTTGGTAGGCAGGCTCTCACAATGTACAAACATTATTGAAATTTAGAGTGCGTTGAAACAATGTTTGTCTTGCAACACGTGTCAGTGTTGAAGGTGGCGTTGTATAAGAAGTGGAGGGATGTTTTTTTAAGAATAAATTTCAATTTATTGATACATTGTACATTACTTTTATAAATATGTTATATTTATTTTGCATGTAATTTTATTAGTTTCATCATTACATGTGTTAAACTCTAATTATATTTCATGTTTTAATGCTGGGGTTTTTTTTGTTTTTTTTTGTTATCAAAATCTTGCATAGTGATTCTGACTACCGGTAGATCTACCTCTTTAACCTTTTTATTTTCAAGTTCTTGTCATGTTAAAGTTTCCATTGGTTCAACATTACATAGGAAGAAAAAAGGTATACTGATACTCGTATAAAAAAAGAAAAGCTGGTAGAAATATCTGCTAAACTTTGCCTCCGAAATTCTAGCACGTACTATTCTACGCACACATATTAGTGCCAAAGTATTTTCCTCGAATTTGTTCAAGAGAATTTTCCTGAAATCAATCCTTATCATTCCAAAGAACGACAAAATGCTTCCTCTGTCGAAACAAACAGAACATGGTCCAATCTTCGCTTCCATTTCACGATTTCTTAATGCAGCAGCCATTCAGCCATGAATGGTCTCAAATATCAATAGAACGTGTTTCGGAGGCAATTTACAAATTTGCGCGCCATTAATTGTAAACAGGACAAGCCTGTACCCTTTCATTTCCGCTCGATGGTGTAATCGTGGTGATTTACCCGCGTTATTGATCTCAGACATTGCAGTTCGGGTCTGGTACTTTCGTCATGATTCTGCACCTAAGCCACGTTTTACTTTCAGAATTTGTGTAACGTAATTTTTTTTACTCCGATATGTGATTGACAGTTTTCGACCTGTGGAATAAGCTGCATTGACAGTTTGTTTAACAAGTCTACTTAACGTCATCACCCTTTTAAAAGCAACAGGTTTTTTGTTTTATTTTAGACATTTTTTAGGTTTCACCTATAGATTTTAATTAGTTTCATGAAGCGATTGAGCTCATTTGAGAACAGCTAGGAAATCTGAATTCATCTAATTTGTACTGGATCGTGGTTTTATGGAGTTGGTAAAATATTATCCCCTGATCAGTGTGAAATTGTTGATACGGTCTTGGGTGTCGTTTCACGAAGCTGTCGTAACCCAGTAAGACACTATAGCACTCTTGTAGCAATAAACAAGATAGATACATGAGCGATATGTTCTCTTAGTGGATACAAGAGCATCTTGAAAGGGTCATCTGGTCGCCGTTGTTCAAGAGCTATAATACATACCCGTAGTTGTTACAAATGTTTCAAGCAACAAAGGAGTAGAGCCCTGAATTGTAATTTTTTTTAATCCTGTAAATTGTAAATACATCTACTAGTATCAATATCCATTAATTCCAATTGATTTGTTTTTGCTAAAAAAACTTAATTTTGTTTAATAATTGAGTTACCGGTATCATTAAATAGCATTTTTCAATTAAAACCATTCTGATATTAAGCAGTACTCACTTTAACGAATCGTCGCAAATGGGTGAAAGATTTCTGCAGCGACGTTAAAATCTATATTCACTCACTCACTCACTCACTCTAACGACAAAGCAAATGTATTATTACTTTAACCCTCTCCCTGCTGAAGGCGACTTAAGTTGCCCGATCACATGCAGAAATAGAACACTTTAATTTTATTCAGCAGGGAGGTTAACCCTATCCATGCTGGAGGCAACCTGTGATGCCACGAAGAGCAGCGCGTAATCAATCAGGGACAGGGTTAATTAGAACCAAATTGTGCAGATTATTTATTTACATTTTGTAGCAGATCATTCATCTATGGTTAAAAACATTGTTTGATCAACATGCATGTTAACAGGTAATGGAAGTTTTTTAAGAACTAGGAATTTTTCCATTAGATTCGAGGCTGAATATAATAAGTTTTTTTTTCTTTCTTTTCTTTTTTTTCCCTTCTAATTCACATGCTTAGATCAACATTGCTCAGGAAGATTATATTACCTGGTATCTGTGGGACACAACGACATGTATTAAAGGCTGAATTCTTCTCTGCATGTAGAAGTTTTACTGCTAATATTGCTGTTGTTGTTGTGGGGTTTAACATTTTTTATTGATGACATAATTGTTGTTGAAATGAAAGGAAGGATATTTAATTTTGGGGGTTGACATATGACCATGGCCTTGATTTTTCTTGTTTTAGGACTGAGATTGGATTTTCAATCATCATTGTGTTTGTTATTGTTAATTATGATTAGGTTCAATAATGCCTACTATTTGTCCACTAGGATTATGAACTTGTTTTTAGACATTTCAGTATCGAGGACTTCATTTAATCACCGACAGATGCATGCTTTATTGGCATCAGTCCTTGGTATTATCATTCAACTTTAGTGTCTTCATTCAACTTTCCACCATTTAACTTTCCACCTTACTTTAGAGTGATCAGTCAACTTTCGACCTTAGTATTATTATTCAACACTTCACCTGGGTCCTTGGTATTATCAATCAACTTTCCACCTTAGTGTTATCATTCAACTTTCCACCTTAGTTTTATCAGTCAACTTTCCACATTAGTGTTATCATTCAACTTTCCACCTTAGTTTTATCAGTCAACTTTCCACATTAGTGTTATCAGTCAACTTTCCACCTTAGTGTTATCATTCAACTTTCCACCTTAGTTTTATCAGTCAACTTTCCACCTTAGTGTTATCAGTCAACTTTCCACCTTAGTATTATTATTAAACACTCCGCCTTAGTGTTATCAGTCAACTTGCCACCTTAGCGTCATCATTCAACTCTCCACCTTAGTGTTATCTTTTAACTTTCCACCTTAGTGTTATCATTCAACTTTCCACCTTAGTGTTATCTTTTAACCTTAGTGTTATCATTCAACTTTCCACCTTAGTGTTATCATTCAACTTTCCACCTTAGTGTTATCTTTCAACTTTCCACCTTAGTGTTATCATTCAACTTTCCACCTTAGTTTTATCAGTCAACTTTCCACCTTAGTGTTATCTTTTAACTTTCCACCTTAGTGTTATCTTTTAACTTTCCACTTTAGTGTTATCAGTCAACTTTCCACCTTAGGTTTATCAGTCAACTTTCCACCTTAGTGTTATCTTTTAACTTTCCACCTTAGTGTTATCAGTCAACTTTCCACCTTAGTGTTATCATTCAACTTTCCACCTTAGTGTTATCATTCAACTTTCCACCTTAGTGTTATCATTCAACTTTCCACCTTAGTGTTATAAGTCAACTTTCCACCTTAGTGTTATCGTTCAACTTTCCACCTTAGTGTTATCGTTCAACTTTCCTCTTTAGTGTTGTTAATTCAACTTTTCCACCATGACAATTTAAACCGACCGTTAAAATATATTTACAGTAGCTTCAATTACTTTATGAAGCATCCATAAAATATTCACATTTTCACAAGTCACCGGGTGGTAATAAAAACAAATATTAAATTGGTGCTTTCAAGAATATAACTACCGGTAAAAATAATTCAACTGTTTTATGTTGGATAATAGTGTCACCATACTATAGGGGTAGTAGCACTGTGGTAAACTGTTGAACTTCTGAGCAAATGTCCCAAGTTCAAGTCTGTACCTTGTCACCAGTATCAATGTTTGCAGACACTGTTTATAATATTTATACTACAGTATATTCTATTTAAAATATACTGAAAATAGAAATTATTTCAAGAGGAATATATTATTGCATATGGGTTAAATATTCCCACAGTTATATAAAGAAATAACTTGAAGAGCAATATAAATGTACAGTGTATTGTTAAAATGTTAATCAGGACGTTGTGCGAGCTGTGAAATTGTGTGTAGTACGGTAGGTGGCGTTATTACAAAACAGCCAATATAGACTTGCCTTGTCTTGTCAATATAATGGCACTGCAAAAGCTGGTCAGTTGTTGTCATACTGTACATATATTGGTATATTGAGGCCTTGCATATGACATCACTCAATACGTCACATGGCATTGTGGGTGGCAAAACAATGGGATTTTCTGCCATTGCTTGACATCACCAGATTGTGTTCTGCCACCCAACATGGCGTTGACAATGGAAACAATTGTTCCGTGCAAGACCTCAATTGGTATGTTATGATATGGTCTGAAACAGCAAATACAAAATATTTACGGTATATATTTTTTTAAACTAAAATTTACATAATTAACAAGTTAATTTTCTCTCCTTTTTTTTCAGAGGTAGAAGATGTTGTAAATGCAGTGTTGTTTCTTCTGAGCGACAAGTCCGGGGAGATAACTGGTGCTACACTTCCTGTTGATGGTGGCAGTCTTGCAAGTTGAAAAGACGTTTACATAATGCATTGTACTGCATTTAGTCTTTCCGAGTTAAAATTAAAGCCAAATAAATAAATCTATTATCAATCCGACAATCTGATTGGTTCACGTGACCCTAAAACATTGCGTTCATACCTCCATACCTCGTTCATACCTCGTTCATACCTCGCTGCTAATGTCGATATCAAATATTATTGTGCTGCGCTTGCAGGTTAAATGATTAAATATAAACGCTTTTGTTATTTCAGACAATCAAATGAATATAATCTGCACCAATTTGAACGTAAAGAAAATGACAGTCAATCCTTAAATAATGTTGTCGTACACGTCTGTCTGAATGATTGAATGTTGTATTATCAAATCAGTGGGATTGATGGTTATCCATTTATATTCATCATAATGTGTCTTGTTAAATTATATACATTATATTCAGTCCTGTTATTTCATACACGGAGCATTTACAATAATTTTTATATATTCCAAGATTTATCATCTTACATGTGCAATTTATACGTTTGTTATCTCGACAATTATAAATTGGAAGGAATATAGGATGGGAGACTTGCATAGCATTTCTAGGTGATGAGAACACTACGAAGGCACATGCTTGTATTTCCTAGAGCCTTCAAAGTGCCATGCTGTTTTAGAAACAGTACGAAGAAATTCGTGGTTTTCCTAAATGTATTGGTACTTCTGTGTACTTGTGATGAAAATGGCTTCACTCAATAAATTACCAATCTTTTTTCAATCAATATTTCAGTGTTGTTTTTAATTTAACATTCAGGGATCTGCAATTTATTCCTGCCATATTAATTAACCCTGCTGAAGGCGAGTTAACTTGCCCAATCACATGCAGAAATAGAACACTTTTATTTTATTCAGCAGAGAGAAGGTTAATAGTAAATTAATAGTAATGATATAGAGCACGACAGAGTTTGAGTTTTGTTTCAACAAACAAACAAAAATAAAATGTAGAGAAAACACAAGTTTTCACCTAGCTGTCATTGAAAACTATAACACATCAATTGATCATAATAATAATTTATGGCACGATATGCAATATTATATGATCATAAACATCACTGGAAATAAATACAAACATGTTTCTCATTTCGACAAAACTCTTGCAGTTGTATATTTAAGGTTTAAAAAAAGAATTGCTTAAAAGCGAGAAATGCTATTAAATTACAGAAATCCAAAAACTTACTTGTAACAGCAATGGTATTATTCCAAAGATAAGCACAGATGAATTGACATAATTGAAAAATTGTATGTTTTTCAAACTGAACAAAGTCTATGCCAGTGAAGATTGCAACACATATGTTCTTGTTCTTAGGCAAAGCATATAACCTGGAGATAGTGGTAGATATAAAATTGACAGTCATACAGGACTGGTTTCTATGGTAACTATATTATTGCACAACATAAGACAGGTCACAAAGTATGTGTCGTCTACCTAGTCCTGAGAACTGTTCATTATATCACAAGAACAATATCAATGTGTCCCAAAATCTCCCATTAGATATCACAACCAATCCTTACTTCTCCATGCTCAATTGTAAACAAGACTTCTATCTAATGTCTATTACAAAAAGATCCAATATTTCTACAGTTACAGTGAGTGAATATGGAGTTTAACGTCGCTGCGGGAATCTTTCACCAATTTGCGACGATCATTCATATCAAACATGCTATTCAGACATGTCTTTAACCCTCTCCATGCTGAAGGCAACCAGATATGTCCTAAAGAGCAGTGCTTCTGATTAATCCAGAATGGAGAGGGTTAACCTCACACCTCTACCTGGGGCTGTTGAGGCCTAGTGTCACATTCAAACTATGCATGTACAACAATGTAGTGGGGTGAGGGTTATTCCAATAAGGTGTAATTCACAACTTGATGATGCAAAATTCTTCAAATTATCTCCCCTTGATTCGATTTCTCAAATATAAAATGTTTCGTGATAAGCGCTCACTGATACAAGACAAAATGAGGATGGAACAAAAGTATGTAAAATATGTAAGCTTGATCACATTATATCTCTTTGCATTATGCACATGTAAAAAGTGCACAGCAACTATCACAATAAAACAAATTCTAAACATTTTCTAAAATCTTAATTTCATTCAAATCCTGTCATGATAAACCGTTGTCTATTGTATCAAATTCTGTGGATTGGAGGTGAGAAGAGAGGATGTCTTTGGCTCCGGAATTATCTCCCCTTGACTCCAGAGGGAGGATGCTAGTATGGGACGTCAGTTTCTCCAAAATACGAATAATCTGAAATAAAATATGAAGTGTCAATTTCTATTCAACATAAGAAATATAGAACACCTGGGGTGCATTCAGGACAGACCATACAATTTTATAATTACACTACTCTACGTTTCTATTTGTCGTGGCTGGCTGAACGATTTTGTGTCAAAATAGCAGGAAATCTGTTTACGCATGCATCCAGTCCATTCCCTCCGTGCTTTGGGTTTCCCTGCTATGCTACCAAACACTATGGGGTCAAAAGCCGAAGCTAAAAGTAGTACTACCAGTTTTGACTATTGTAGTGCTATGTAGCAAAAAGTATAAAATTGTAGTTTGTCCTGAACGCACCACTGACAATGAGCTTACAAAAAAAAATCGTTTTTGTTTACAATTTCATGCTCAATTCTGGATTTGTTTCCATCTCCAGTTTGACGATCTACTACTTCATAAACTGTACAGACAGCGCATCCTATCATGATCGCTTCAGAAATGTAACTTCCATAATACCAGGTCCCCACGGCAGATTTTGACCCGATCTTCCACTGCACTACCACCTGCTCTGATTTTGAAAGAGAAACACAAACCTTTCTAGCTTTAGATCTGGGCGGACCACTCCGACTCATGTATAGGGACATCAGACTGGTCTCGCAGACCGACACCAGATGTTCCAGATTAACCAGGTCAGATCGCAGATATGTCTCCAGCAATAATAGACTTTTCTGAAACATTTCAAGTCTCTATGAAAACCAAAAACAATTCTGTGTTCACTCTTTGTCTGGTATATCGGGGGAAAAATAGCGTTCAATGTTAATTTTTTTCTAATTTTGGCCAACCAGTGTCAAGTTAAATCTGTATTGATTAAAATGTTATCTGTCAGCAGTGAAACCATTATATAGCTGTTCTGTCTGTATTTTCTGTCTGACGCATCCACTGTGCAGTGTTGATCCTTTGTAACTGCACATGCACCGGGACAGAAAGTACAAACAGAACAGCTAGAAAGGAGCAGCCCCCATTATATCAGGGTCTAACTGTAGAATAGTTCTACTTAAAAATAAAATAATTTAAAAAATTATAAACAAAAAATAATTTTAAAACAAAGTTTTTAGTTCACTAGTAGCGGCAGACATTTCTGAAACATTCAAATACCACAAACCATGAGGACGTCCTCTTCCTCCGAAGCCAGCGTCCTGATGATGAACTCGAGGACCTTCTCCGAGTTGAGCTCCGAGCACCTCCTGTGGAACGTGGACAGCTGCGACTGAGTCAGAAGGCTCTGACTGTGGTCTCCGACTGCGGAGGTAACCAGCTGTTCCTCCGTGCTCCAGTCGGCGACTGTCAGGGAGTCCAGTCTGAGGGGGAGTTCACGGAATCAAGTGACGGTGACCGTAGTAGTGGTACACAGTGATAATAAGAAAGGTTTGGACTAATGTTTGAGTAGAATTTGAGTAGATTATGCATGAGTGAATTATTTGTACGCTTAGCAGGGTTGGAACTTAACTTTAAAACGCACTCGCCCGAATAATGATATAAATAACAAAACATGAAATTTCTACTCGCCTGTAGGATACCTTTAACATTATGAGAAATGGATCG
>JAUTBZ010166273.1:0-10644 GCA_032361785.1 Lepetodrilus galriftensis | reverse complement strand
ATTTCCAGAGGTTACACTTTTTGTTTGAACACTTTCAGAGGTAACTTCGATGACAATGTGACTCGGTTCTGCGTGGCGTGTGTCCTCGAAGCCTTCCAGTACCTTCATAACAAGGGCATCATCTACCGTGATCTCAAACCTGAGAACCTCCTGCTTGACACGCGAGGATACATCAAACTGGTAACACAACCCCACTTGTCTCAGAGAAATATGCACACATGAATATATTTTGTATTCAGCAAGTATCAGGTAACATCAGATTCTAGGATTGGCCTTGTGTAAGATGATACGGCTACACATGTGATATAGTATGATGTATGAATACAAAACCAAGGTTAATTGTTCTTCTTATGTGCCCAGTGTGATGTCTGCAGTGGAGAACAGATTTATTTATGATTAACCCTATCCATGCTGACGGCAACTGGAGATGTGCTAAAGAGTAGTGGTTGTGTCTAATCCAGCAGGGAGAGGGTTAAGAATGCAATGCTATGTCTGTATACAACACACATTGATCATGATATTAAATGTTGGATATGGATGGGTTTTTTTCTCCATCAAGCCATTTCACAAACTTTTATTCTCTATCTCAGGTTGACTTTGGGTTCGCCAAGAAAGTTGGTTCTGGCAAGAAGACTTGGACGTTCTGTGGAACGCCGGAGTACGTTGCCCCGGAGATCATCCTGAACAAGGGCCATGACCATGCTGTGGACTACTGGTCTCTGGGCATCCTCATGTTTGAACTCCTCACAGGGAGGTGAGTCAGCATCACTACAACTGGTCAGCTTGTTCTGTATGGGGTCTGTGTCTCCATCATCCTATGGTGTCTTCTGCTTCCCAATATTTTGATCTGTCTCCCATTGGTATCCCCTACTTCTCATTGGTGTCATTTGCTTCCTATTGGTGTCTTCTGCTTCCCAGTGTCTTGCTTCCCAATGTTCTGCTTCACAGTGGTGTATCTTGCTTTCCAATATTAATGTTCTTGCTACCAATTGTATATATTTCTTCCTAATAGTGTTGTTTACTTCCCATTGGTCTCTTCTGCTTCCCATTGGTATCTTCTGCTTCCCATTGGTGGTGACTGTTTCCCATTGATGTCATGCTTCCCATTAATGTCTTATGTTTCCCATTGGTGGTTTTTTTTGCTTCCCATTGGTCTCTTCTGCTTCCATTGGTGGTGAATGTTTCCCATTGATGTCTTCTGCTTCCGATTGGTATCTTCTGCTTCCCATTGGTCTCTTCTGCTTCCCATTGGTGGTGACTGTTTCCCATTGATGTATTATGCTTCCCATTGGTGTTTTTTGCTTCCCATTGGTCTCTTCTGCTTCACATATATTGTGTTGTATAATTCTTAGCTGTTTTCACTATTTCATTAAGTTACACCATTAATATAAGCAATTGTCTATATACATATTTACTGCATACACCTTTAGTTCAAATTTATATGATACAGAAGTATGATGAAAAGATTCTTTTTGGAAGGGTATTTGTAAACATGCAGAATTTCTGCTATGGTAAGTTTAGTATGGTAATAAAACGAAAGACTGTGTACAAATTCACATCACTTTGTCAACTCCTCATCTTGTAAGTGAGCGAGTTTTTGTTTTACATCACAGCAGGAATCTTTCACCCATACGTGTAACGTGACGATTCTCATCTTGAAAGTAAGTCACATTACATGATAGTGCATACAGGACATTTCCGCCAACTATCAATAAAATTTTGAATAAATATTATACAAGCCATATTAAAAATGATCTTATCTTTCAGTCCCCCTTTCTCTGGCTCGGATCCCATGAAGACATATAATGTCATACTCAAGGGCATCGATGTCATAGAGTTCCCACGCAAGATCGGTCGCAATGCTCATACGCTCATCAAGAAACTGTGTCGAGAAAACCCGGTGGAAAGATTGGGCTACGGGAAAAATGGCATCATGGAAATAAAGAAGCACAAGTAATTTATGATTTCTATTTCTAATTAGAGGAATATTTCTGAAAATGTTTCCAACTTCATACATTGAGATATTACATATATTCAATATATTTACAAATGCATTCATACAACAACTGACCAATATGTATGATATTTGAAATGTTAACCCTTATGTACTTCTCTACAACAGATGGTTCCAAGGCTTTGACTGGGAGGGGTTGGCAAGGCATACAATGTTACCACCCATCGTGCCAAAGGTAACATTCTCAACTGGAGTTGTCACATTTCTTTAAACTAACATTATTGTGAATGAAGTTGTTTGTAAATAAAAAATATGAAGAACACAATACAATGGGATGACAAATAATGTCAGATGAATTAGGAGATGACATCTAGGCCTTGTGACATCAATAGTGTACTGCATGTTAGAAGTTGAACATCATGAATGCCTCTAGGTACCATTCCAAAGAACAATTATATCTCCACAAGAGTTTATTATCCAATGTGCTACATACAATGATATATATATATATATATATATATATATATATAGTGCTACCATTGTTATATGGAACAAGACCAACTTACAACATTATATTTCTGCCCTGTGCATATGTAGCTGAATGTGACATGATGCCTCTACTGGTCCTAGTACCCAGAAGATTTACCCATTTTGTTCAGACAATAGAGCATTGGACTCCGGTTTGAATCCTAGGATCGGCATGATCCTTGATTACACATAGTTCAAATGTTTCTCTCAGTAATATCGATGAAACACATGGATACTGTTTGGAATATTGTGTTAAGTTTTAAATCTTGTTTTCTACAGATCAAGGGTCCGGCTGACTTTAGCAACTTTGACAACTACCCCGCAGATCTGGACATCCCTCCAGATGAGACGTCGGGGTGGGACGTCACCTTCTAGACGTCATCGTCGTCATCATCGCCGTCATCGTCGCACAGACCCATCATCCAAAGCCACTCACCTCATGCCTTCCTTCTTCCATCAGCACAACATTATGCAGACAAGCGTCACGTGATGCGGCACCTGCTGTATACGACATGACATGACATGACATGCTGCCATACCTAGAAAACAATGCATGCCAGCTACCTAGGTGCACGAGTAAATGTATAGCATGGAAATATATTTACAAAATATCTGTTTGTCACTGGGACATTTGTGTGAAACTGTTTGATGAGAAGCATGACAGTGTCATATATGACTTGTAGTCATTCCGACAGACATTACATGCTGACATTTATGGGTAGAGTTGATTAGAACGAGTGTCATTTATACTGAGACTGCGTTATGGTCTTGCTCGCTGGAGTGCAACTGCTGGGGCTATACGAATCTCATATTGAGATATCTTGCAAGGTGCCACCCAGTACGATTAGGTTTTAGATAATGTAGGTCAAGTTCGTAGCACTTCTAAATATGATAAATATATTAAGTAAGTTTATTCACATTATCATAGCTTCTAGATTAGGGTAAACATTTGGAATATTTCAAGCTAAATTAAATATGACATCTACATACAGCATTAAATGTATCTTTCCTTCATATCTTCTCTATAACTTTTAGACTGTAAATGTGCTCATGCATGTAACCTACCGGTAATAGGAATAATCAATTTAGAAACTAAAGTAAGTCCAACACCCCTGTTGTATATCTGATAATAAATACTATTGGCTAATGCCCATGTTAACATTGATTTGCGATCAAAATGTTAAAGTTATAGTTGAAGTGAAAATGTCGCAAAAGAAATAGAAATTCATCACTCCATAAAGTACATTTTTGGGGATGGGGTTTTGACAGTGACTAACACTGTTATGTACGACGAAGTATAAAATAAAAGCACTGTTGCAGAGTACGGCTATGCATATGACACGTCATAACTCATAAGTAATGTCTATGCAGGATTAGAGACCATTGCATTAGGAAGTAGGTATTTGTTTTCTATGGTATTTAATAGCTTTATTTGTCTGTTGTGTATGGGATATCTATAAAATAGATATTGGAGTCATCAGTTTGAAATTTATATATTGTTATAGTTCCTCCTTTTAAATAGCTCTCGTTCTAGAATTTTTTAAGTTTCTATAAATTATGTATTGAACATTGATGATGTTGTAGGATTTGAGTTAATCGGTTGAGTTTATTGTAAGTTTTAAATTATTCTTGTTATATGCACATAATATTGATGTTTATGGATAAGTTTCAAAGGTTAAAAGTTATTTTATCCTGTCAAATATGTCAAATTATTAAATAAGGTTTACTTCTTCTATGGTTCATTTCAAGATTACAGACTATTTTACTAGTTTTATTTCATTAAGATTATTGTATTGGAGTTGAGAGATAAGGTCAAATATAATTTATAATATTTAACAAATACCAACGGCAATTAACTTTCCAGATAGTAAGTATTGTCTGAAATTGCTGGACCATTTTATTATTAAATCTTCATTGGTCGCAAGTTTTGATATGACTTAGCAATAGAAGGGAGATAACTGATCAGATATTTCATAGCATCCTTAGCATGCTAGATTGAATTTACGTGAGGAAATGATTTGATTGTTATATTGACGTACTGGCTCATGGCGCTAGGATATTCAGGGGGAGATAATCCTTTAAGCTATACTGACAACCTCAGCTGTAATAGATTTACTTCTGAAATATTTCACCCATTTGCGACGAGATTTACTTTTGACAGTTTATGACATAGTAGAAGTACAGTATATACTATGCATGACAAAGCTGCACGATTGGCTCATGACGATAATATGCATTTTACAATGTTAAAGACATGTTACGGTATGTATTTCTCATGCGACAACCTATCAACAATTATGATATTACTGGTACATGTCTATATGTCAGCCAAATGCCTTGCAAACATCACTGATGTGTAAAAGTATTCAGTATTGGATAGTTTCTGTTGTATTTATGTCATATAATTTATGTTTGTTTATTGACATCAAGGTAATAATTTTATATCTTGAAACAATGTTTCTTTTCAATAATGTGTATTATGGTACATATATCCTGTTATTTAAGTATTCTTGCAAGCATAACCTATGAAATAACATATTTAAGTAACGTATATACCAAACATTTTGTATATACTTAGAGCAAATCTGAACAAAAAAACTTCTTTGTAAAAGTTTTTTGGTATATATATATATATACTGTACTCACATTTAAATTATTTGATAAATAAATCTAAAAGACATTAATGCACTATTATTGACACTTCCGGTTAGACCTCTCCACGCTGAAGGCAACCAGAGATGCCCTAAAGAGCAGTGGCGGTGTCCAATCCAGCAGGGAGAGGGTTAAACCAGATTGAACTGTGTGAAGTAGGTTATTGAGAACTATACTGAGAGGCACAAAAAACGCAATGCATATTTCACTAAGAATTTTCTTATGAAAATGTCATCATGTATATGAATAATGCATACAAATGGTGTATTGAACACATCTGTAATTGAAAGAGGATATTTCCCAAACCGACGTAAAATTGAAGAAAATGTGTTTGAAACAGAAAACACAGGATATTGTTTTTCACAGCAACTGAGCAATTGCATGTAAAAAATGTTTTTCAAATAGTCATTATGTAACATATCAAAATTTCAAAGTAGTATATCAATGCAGTAGTCATCAAATCGTAATCAAACGTAAAATTGCATTATTTGTGCCTTTCAGTATATTCCATATTACGCAGATATAATGTAGTCGTATCTTACATATAGACTACTAATGTTAACCCATTTGTGATAAATATGATGACCCAAATTCCATTCAAGCAATACAGTATTGCATAAAAATTCCAGGAGCGAAAAAGATTTAGTTCACATTTAAATATCGCTTATAAAGAAAAAGGTCACTGTTCTTGTTATGTAAATAACTGTTGTCTAATATTAACTATCTCCAAATGAAAGCTTTATTAAACATTGTATTGCCCATACTTTCTAGTCATACTGATTTTCAACACATATTTATATAGGCTGCCATGGCCTGCACTGTCAAATTATATTTGTCAAAGTTAACTTTGTCAACTTAAATTGAATAGTGTAGATGAGCCTTAAATACATGTATTGTGGATTTGTCAGTCTTACCATGTAAACTCTTTTTTGAATATCAAAGAATTCAAGAGGCATAATCATCTTTGCACGTATTAATATATTTATTTTCAAAAAAAAAATGTGTTCTATTTAAAATAGGGTTAATAACTTGTACTAAATATCTACCCTAAACTTGTGTTGCTGCATTGCCAGTACAAAGAAAACGTGTATCTCAAATTCTTTTTTATTCTCTTTTTCTGTGATCAGTCGTTATGCTCAGATTAATTTTTATTGATTAAGTTATTGAAACATTTTAGATTACGGTCAATAGACATCACTATATTTATGGCATAGAATAGATGGATTTAAATTGAGCAATCTGATAAATTGTTGTACAGATTAGTATATCAGATCAACACTACATGACAACTGTACATGTTGTGCTTCCAAATTCAGTCATGACCCAGGGAATGCTCCATGCTTATTCATATCATAAAATGATTCCTCATCATGTGTATGCATGTATATATGTGTGTGTGTGTGTGTGTGAGTGTATATATATATATAGAGAGAGAGAGAAAGAGTTAAACTTGTATTGAATTTGAACAAATCTGATATCTCTTTCATCTCTGATATTAAACATCAACTGTGATATTGTTGTTAAATCATGTTTATTGTGATTCTGCCTGGATTCTAATTGTAGAATATATACTGATATACTAGCATGTCATATAGACTTCATTCAAAATCTAGTAGTTACTTGTGTGTATATGGTATATATATATACTGCTGTCCGTAAGTTAGCAAGCTACAAATTAAATAGCTTGTAATTAATCTATGATATCATAAAAATAATTGTTAGTACCTATTTTTTTTCTCGAGCTGTCAAATGAAGTACCGTAAACAATTGTTGTTTTTGTAAGGTTCATATTGTCATTTATTTATAGCAGTAGATTTTATTTGTTAAATTACATTTTTTTAAATATGTAATAGAATAGCAAACATTTATATTTTTCATTGCTTTCAACAATAACTTCTGTGTATATACATTTCAGGGAATTACGACTAACACATAGATTATTCATGATAAAATGTATACTGCTGTACTTTATTATGAAATATAGGGCTTCACTTGAAGTTAAATTTAGAAATTATAAAGCAGATTGTCCACGTTCTAAGTTAGCTGACCACATATTGATGAATTAAGTTTAATCCAGATGCAATATTTTATGTATGTCAGATTGTATTTCAGAGCATAGTTTTATGTACCGGGTAATTGTCAATTTGGTATTTAAATATTTTATTTGTGTTAATTATTTGATCTTTATTGTTGTTGAATTTTAGTTAGTCAACTATTGTAACTATTGCATTGCTGGAGTATGAAAGGATATCACATTTACTTTTGGATGCCGAAGAAATCAATATGGTTATATCTGATCTCTCTCATCTACAGAAGTTTCTCTTTATAAAAATCTTACTGGAACTTTGTTATAATATCTATAGACCTTTTTGAAAATGTTATTACTTGCTGTACATGTGTATTTGTATATATTACCTTATTTTCGCTTATTACTTGTTACTTGTATCTTACATGCAACATTACATTTCCAAGTCTGATGGTTTCATTTACTATGTCGTCAGATGTAATGTAGTTGCAAAGTGTTTTGCTGCTGGACTAGTATCTGAGTATGAAAGAAAGATTATGAGTCATTATTGTGGAAGTTCTGATAGTCGTAATTATGCATGCATGATTGTTGATTTCGTTGTGGCTTGATTTGGATCTATAAGTGTTGTCATGGTGACTGGTACCACTACAGGGTATACTTGTTATCTTCTGTCACTACTGGTAACAGTACTGACAATCTGTGTAGTGTAATATTACAACATTTCTTGTGTTGTTCATTTGTCTAGGAATATTTCCTCTATTACACTGTATATGTAGCTCGGGCACAGACATAATTATAAAATAATTAATGTTCCAATATATCTGGCTTCCTTCAAGGTATTTCACAGTTTCTGCCATTGTCCAGTATATGTCAGTTAGCACTGTGATCAACAACAAGTTGCTACTGCCAGAAGTTAACTACCCACATGTATATGCCATCTGTGTAGTTTTATGTAATTATTGTTTATTATTCCATTCAAGATACAAGGCATTGTATGTTAGGATGTTACATATGGCTTCTCCTAATGGTATAAGCCATCATATTATTATCTATTTTCAACATGTTGTTTAACATTTACATAATTATACCTGTACGGTCAATTAAGATGCGTACATCTCCATAAACTAACAAGCCATGAAGAAAGTGAAAGATTCTTGAAAGTAGCTCTAAACCTCAATTTAAACTAAAAATAAAAATTAACTACCGTAAACCAAAATGGAAACTTGGGATTAGTGCTGGAATGGACAATGGAAGAAAGGGAAGTAACTTGGACGAGCCTGAATGTTTAGGTCATAAAATATATTAGTGGGTACATATTTCAGATTTGAATATGCACAATAGAAAGCATATTCACATTTTCTTATCTTTGATACTTTTACCAGATTGGTCATAAAATATATTAGTGGGTACATATTTCAGATTTGAATATGGACAATAGAAAGCATATTCACATTTTCTTATCTTTGATACTTTTACCATCCGATTTTGTGCTTTATGTCTGAACAATCACAATTTATATATGACCCACCTCACCACTAAAAACAAAATAGGAACCACTACTTCCACCAAAGAATATAATTTTTTATTATGACCCACTTCAACATTAAGTAGTATCTTACCATAAGGCCAACTCCACTGCTAGATGTCAATTACTAACTGTAGGATCGTTATGGTTATTGACTCATGTTACTACATACATTACTGTAGTTCTGTCTATAGTAACAGGTCACACCATACCGTAGTTAGCTATACTGGCCCTTCTGTACTAGTCTAAATGGCAACTCTAAGGTAACCGTCACGTCAACGTTAGCAATGGTGTAGTCTGTGGCTATAGGTGGGAGTTACGGTTGCCTTATAGAGTTACGGTTCTTACACACCAGAGGCGAGCGATTTATCTCCGCGACAATCAACGAAGACAACAAAATATTCCATCTAAAGTTAACTTGGTTGTTGCAAATTTCCCTTTTGATGTCCAGTCAATATGGAGTTTAACGTCGCTGCAGGGATTTTTCAACTATTTACTACGATTGCTGTGCAAGCATCTAGATAAATGATAAGGTTCTATCTCAGAACTTAAATCGCTGAGTTTGTCGCTGCAAAATTTGCATCTGGTGTGCAAGGACCTTTACCGAAGTCTTAAATGCCCTGGATATCTGTTCTCGAAGCGATATCCAATACATGGAGATCGTGCACTTGCGATAGCGCTATGTTCCCATAGTGGATATGATTATAAGAGCTTCGAGAAACGATACCCTGGTCGTACTATCAGCTCATCACTACCACTAGTCCTAGGTCTGTACGTCACGGCCACACCCTATACTTGTAGCCAGGGTCAGGTCTTCATACCCATTGTCCTCCCATCTCTGCCACGAGCACTTGCCTTTACTGGACGAATTCCAGAACATAGAGCTTTAGAGTCCCCCCGACTTCCATGTGTGTCTGTGATAGGCTACACATGCAGTTTATTAAGTATTCACCGTTAGGTTTTAGCATTGAGAAGCAGTTCGAGGAAGATGGCTGTGATGTACTGCCTCTATGGAGTTGTAGGACACCTATGCAAGGCAGTGTTTGGACTACGTATACATTCAGCATTATTCTATACAATCCTAGCTGTATATTTAAGCCAGCTGCCGTCTAATGAGTTCCTATTAGATGAGGACAACTTTTGTACATCTTGGAGAAGCCTCTACGTGTAGGTTTATCTGCAAGGTAATGTGAAGATTAGCTTGAACTGGGGATCGTAATGACATGAAGCCAAACTGCGACCTAGCCGCCGACAGATTATATTTTTATATTTGCAGGGATGCAGGTAGTGTTCTAACCGTATCATGTTAGAATGAATAAATATGTTGACATTCGTACTGTTCTATTGTTGTCTATGTGTAGGCTATATTACACAAACCTACTGGAGTGAGTGAGTGAGTGAATATATGGAGTTTAAAGTTGCTGCGGGAATCGTTCCCCCATTCCCGACGATACAAATGCTGGAACATGTAGAAGTAATCAGCTGTAATCCATGCTCTACCAGTGGCAGGAAACCAAACGGTGACAACTTCAACAAATGTTTCAAACGGAGATCTGCTATTTGTAGTAGAGAATAGCAAATGGTTTGGAAAGCTGTCTTACAGTAACCTACAATAGGCCTAAGTGATCTATTTGTATACCAATTTGTATTTACATGGTAAGTGCCTATGCAGTAAACTATCCGAATGTTTATAAAAACATTGATTCATTAAGGAATGAACAAAAACATGTTTCGTCCGTACTCTGGAATTAGCACGATGAAGCACGATTCAAACATTGGATAGAATAATTCTGACAGAACTGCAACAGCTAAACCGACACCAATGGTTGGACAAGATTTTATTGAATTAATGTTTAACGTCGCGGCGGGAATATCTCACCCATAGGCGACGACGGTTGGACAAGAAGAACCCATTGTTGTGAAGCTCCTGGTGAACAGATCAAATGACACCATTCTGAG